>PVKS010038286.1:0-18018 GCA_004027875.1 Aplodontia rufa
AACAATTCTAATGCTTTGTTAAACTCACTGTATTTTCCATCTTGTAGCCATAATGCAGAAAAACGCAGGCTTGAAATTTCTAAATTATAAGAACCAAAAAGATCACACATAGACTTCTTCCCTTTCTACTCCTGAGGAAAAACATACCAAGACTGGCCCAAGGTCACACAGTGAGTTTCTGCCGGCTCAAACAAGGACTCCAGTTCTTGGGAGTCCGAGCCCAGGACTTGCTCCTTTCTGCCCTGGAATTCAACTTCCAACACACTGAAACTTTCTGTAAAATCTAAACATAATTATAGCAAAAGCGAGCACTACTTCTCGTGAAATCTAACAGAAACATATACGGCTTCTCAGAAGCTACACCAGAGCATCTTGGAAACCGAGAAAAATTATGAGTGTTTCTAGGGTGGAAGGAGGTACAAAGAGGTTTGTGGATAATAAAATCACTTCCAACCCAAACTGACCCACATTTAGAAGTCCAGATCCAATTAATCTGACATCAGTCAATTCTGTGCTGTAGTCCAAGCATGTGAAAATTTATTTGGGTTGAGTATTACTAGAGAATTCGGCCAGTGAGCGGTCTGCAGTTCATTTCTTCACATGACAACCTCAAAGCCCAGAACTCCAGTCCTCTGGAGCCCATCCTACAGGCTCTTAGCTGGTGGATTTAGTTCAAGGTCCTCAAAGTATATATATCATTGTCCAATTCACATAATATGTTAATAACCATGTGCTATTATGTTGATTTATTCAAAACCGCTCACAGCAGAAATGCATATTCTTTGGACATTCTTCAGTGCTATGTTCAAATGCATCACACTTACAGTGAGGTTAATGTGCGGGGCCCATTCTTCTCACAGAATACACAGTAACAGCAGTTCATTAAACGCTCAAACACGCCTTCCAGTGAAGACTCTGCATTCTTTGTTCCCATTCATCCGCAGTCCAACTCCTCCCAATGGGGTGATGGGCTAAGGAGAGGCTGAAATGTGGGCCTATTTTCAAAGATGTGTGTCTACCAGCACCAGCAACCCTTCTGAGAGGTCAAAAACAGTGGGAGAACTTGGACTTCCAGGATCTTGTCCTAAGCAACCATGCCCAATGACCATGGTTCACTGTTCCTCTTTCAAGAGAGCCGATAAATCCAGTGCACTTGGATCCTAACCCCACGTGTGCTCAAAAGTGGGTCTGGAAACTTCTTGCCCAGATAGCATCCTTTTGAGGAATCTAAAGCTCCAAACAGCAGAGCTTTTATTCAAAGAATCAGCTCACGCAGACATTACCTCTACCATTCTAAGATTCACGTTATTTCTATATATTTACATTTCTTTAGATGCATAAGTAGATAAATTTGACTTCACAGTGTTTCTTTCCTCCCTGCAAAATTCTTACTGGATTAAAGGAATACCGTACAGCTCGTGACGCTGAGAAGAGGCAGTGCTGCCAACAGTAAATTCCTCATGCCTGCAATCTGCCTTTCCCTGGCTGCTTCAAATAACAAGAATGAGCGCAGCCTTCCATTGGTTCAAAAGACGACCATCTGCAAAGCACCCAAGGTCTGAACAGTGACAATGTCCTAGACACTGGACGAAGCAACATACAAAAGGCATTTCCAGGAGGTGTAGCTGGTACCAGGGTGTCCATGGCACCTGGAGCCCTGCCCAGTCCAAGCAGCACGTCACGGAACCTGGCTGGACTTTTCTTTCTGCAGAATGGGATGACAGGGCCACCATTTCACAAGACTCTCCAGTCACCAACTCAACATGGTGGACATACGAAGGCAGGGCATCATTTATATCAACCGTCATTAGAGGTAACGGTGGCAATAACCACGGTCCCCGGCATGACCTGCCACTCAACAGATCTGACTACGCTCTGGCACTTTCACGGGACCATCCGTGGGCCTGCCTCAAGAGGAGAAGAAACCTCGTTTGAAGGAATGACAAAATATTTTCCCAGGCCCTCGGTGCTTCATTAATACTCGCCTGGCTGAAGCACCCACGGTAGTTTTATACGCCGTGAACTGGCAATGTTTTGGAACAAAAAACAACTTTTGCACAAGGGTACTTACGGCATCATTATCGCATTTTCCAAACGCAGCTACAGTGCATGCCAGGGAAAGAGGGAAAGAGCCAAGGAACAGTACTACCTTCACCAACAGCGGGGCCCAAACAAGGGGCCTTTAGAATAAACCTGGGACGGTGTGCACATTTACCGCAAAAGAACCCACGTGCATTTAGCTTATAAAAGTGTTACAAGTAGGCATATTTATGTAATTTATTTAATGTTCCTTACCATCCATGCTTACTTGTGTTTCATACAATTTATTAAGTTTTCAGTCTGGACTGCAGAAAAAGGAAAAATAGAAGCAGATGTGAGCTTACTGCCCCCATTTAAATATCCACCAACCTCCTGTGGAGTGGAACTGGCTGGGAACCACCTCTGTGGCCACCATTTGGAACCCGCCCTGGCCTGGCCCCTCTTCCTCACCCTGAGGAGGCCTGTCCCTGACAGGTATTGCAGACCGTGTAGCCAGCAACCAAACAACAACAACAACAAAAACCCTCAAGTAAGAAAATCTTGATGCCTAATTAGAAGCCTGTTCCACATTCCAAGGGACCCAGTCCCTCTTGCAAGGCAAAGAGGGCCAGGCCCAGCCAGACTCCAATAAGCCCTTAACAATGTTCCTATAGAGTAATAAATGCCTCCCCTCCTGCCAGGTGTTCCCTAGACCTGTCTATTTCAGGAACCCTAGGGTCTCTTGGGATCTGAAAGCCCTGGAACCTGCGTGGGTGACACACGGTCCCCCATCCAAGAAAACATGTGCACACTCGTGCAGGGGGCACACACGCGTGCTCCTTCTCCTCGCTCCTCACTCCCACGCTCAGCCCTTCAGTTCAATATTTACCAAATCTCTGGGCATGGTTCCCTTTTCCTATATAAAACCTTTTTCACTGCCCTTTTCTTGGCCCTTTTTTCTTCCATTTCTTTCTGCACCCTCTGGCCCTTTGGAAGAGGCTCAGAATCAGCCAAGTGAGGGGTTCTCCAGAGAAGCCAGCCCAGGAGGGGTGGGTGGGAGGTGGCGGGCTTGAGGGCTCCAGATGACACTTCCAAAGGACGCACATCCACTGTGGAGCTGACTTGTGCCCAGAGGCTGTGCCCATCTCCTGCTCCTCTCTCCTTCACACCCTCCAACTAGCACAGTACCACATCTCAAGGCAGTAGCAATCATTCACCAATTCGCACAGTGCCGTCAATCGCTGCTGCTTCATTGTTTAAGAGGCTGGGAGGGGACAAGGAACACTTCTCTGGCTCAACATGAAAGCACCCGAAGAGCTGGGTGTGGGGCCCCAAAGCCAATGACCGTCAGAGTGGTTTGTAAAGTGAATACATGCGATGCCAGGGTGCTTCTAAGGTCAAATTCACATGTCCAGACACAGCTACCCCAGGTAGGCAACTGGTGGGGGCGGGGAAGGGGTCATGGGCGTGGAGCCATTTCCTCAAGTGCAGCTTAGGAGGAGGGCCACCTCCAGACACACGGAACTGAAACTTCACAACAAAACCCAGACTGGTCTGTAGCGCTACCGAGGAGGAGTAGAGAAGGGAACTGCTCAGCTCACAGGTCCAGGGTTCCCTCCACTGTGCTCCCCAAGGCCCAGTGAGAAATAGTATGCAAAGTCCCAACAACTGATTCACGACGATATGTGCATATCTGTAAACACACATGCGTGTAGATAGGAAAAGTCTCAAAATGCAACTCCTCCTCGGTTATAAAGACCCTGAGTGTCCCACAAAGAGACTCTAGGGGACTGTACAGAGGACAAGGCCCTGACCTCCAGGCCTTGGTTCAACCCCTCCCCCAGCTCACAGAGACATCTGGTGGGTGCTGATTTTACCTAGATGGCCTGGAAAGGTAGACTTTCTAAACCATTAGCTGTCTATGCTCATTTGTCCCCTGACCCCATCTCAAAAGGGGAGATCAACAATGTAACAAAATGTGATGGTCAGGAAAGGACCACACAAGAACAACTGGGGCTGAGGCAGGAAAAGAAGCCACCGTCAAAGCCCTGTTCACCTGTGCTCCTGTGCACCCAGCAAGGCCGAGGCAGGCGGGAAATGCCACGTGCCACCTGCTCGTGCCCAATGCCAGGCGTTTCATAAGCAGAGCGACAAGCTGCAACCTAGCTGGTGCTGCGTGGCACAGCTGCAGGAAGCCAGTTTCCAGAGGCTGAGGCGCAAAGGAACGCGGAGGGCTACGAGGAACAAGGGAGACCCTGGAGGGCCTTGCACCCTGGAAAAGGGAATAAGTAACCAGCGGGAGGCATCTTCAGGGAAGCGGTTTCCTCCGGAGGGGAAGGTCCACCTAACGGTCCGTCCAGGCTATCTCAGCCGTGGCCTAACTTAGACTCCCGCTCTCCATGCCCTCCTCTCTCCCTAGCTAAAGTTAATAGGAGAAACCTCGTCAGGCTTTGTAACAACAAAACTGGCAGCACCCGCCTTCTTCCTCTTATTTCTTCATGTCATGCTTCTAAAGCTCCCTTCGCCTCGAAGTCACCAAAGAGATTCTTCTGAGAAACATCTTCCAGCTCTTGTGAAGGAAGAGACTGAAGCCACGGGGCCTCGGGAGGGCAGGCCTGCCAACTGTTAACTCCTGAGCAGCTGGTGTGAGTGCCAGCCAACAAGCTGGGGATTCCCTTTGTCGAGGAAAAGATCAGAAGGTGAACTGTGCAGTTCCAGGGGAGGATCAATAACCGTCAGAGGGGAAAAGGGAGAAAAAGCAGGCGCTTAATTCAGTGCCCTTTTATCTCAAAGGAAGAGCACATTTCCTAGTGGGACAGGTTTCCCGCGCCTCCAAAGTCGCATCCATCTAAGAACGGGTGAAATATTTACGACCTAGGCCCTTCTCACTAATACCCGAGTATTTATTACAAATATACTCATTAGTACCTGGACATAAGTAGGAAACAGGAGCCTGAATTTGGTGTTAATCCTCCTTGCTGGCCCAGCGCATGGTGCTCCCCAAATTAAGGAACCAACACAGGAAAGCAGTGGTCCAGCAACCCACCAGGAGGAGGGTGGGCTTCCATGCCAGAGAAGACCCCAGAGCACATCCTATCCCAAAGCAGCAGATGAAACTGAAATCCATGAGCAAGGCTAGCTAGGAACCTGCCTCCCAAAAGAAGCCATGAGATAGAGAACCTTCCTAAAGGTCAAAGGTGGAGGTAAGGCAAAGACAGGGTGGGCGACTGAATTCAGGAGGAACAGGGAAGGAGGGCACACAGATAATAAGGGTTGACAAGCGAGCCCAAGACCTCTGGGGGCCTGAGAGGCACCCAAGAAGTTTGCAGTCTGCCACCCGCAAGACCTCAGGCCTCTCCAGCAAGGGAGGACCCCTGGCCTAGCCATGGACTCCCCAAGGGCGCAAAGTCATCTTCACAGAGCAGCAAGCCACAGCCACCTAACACAGACCATGCCGGTCTGGGCAGTGCCTTCGCCTAGGGACACAGGTCCTTTCCGGTGACACTCTTCCTTATGTATTTGGGGCACTTCGTGATCACACAGCGTACCAATTTACGCTTCCGCATCTAGAAACACAGTCTTCTGGGAAAAACATGCTCTTTTCAGTGTGGCCGGAGAGTTCTGCCATAGCTTGTAATTTCGGCTAAGGAAGTGACTTCCTGTCTGACAGGAAGCAGGAGCCAAAGCTGACTTCAGCTGCCTGCAAATCTCTTGCTTAAAAGCTACAGGAGAGAGAAAGCTAAAGGAGAGAGAGAAGACAGTTCCTTATCAGGCAGCCAAAGCCTAAGTCTTCCAAGAAGACAACCTCTCCCGTGACCTCTATTTATTAAAATGAGTTTATCTAACAAACAACCCAAGAGCATTCTATCCTGCAGAAGTAAGCCTGGTCTCCGCTTCTGAAACAACACAGCCCTTTTAAAGCTTCTAAGGACATAATTACCAGTTGAGTTTTGAACTTTGCCCAGATAAAGGCTGATTTGTTTCTCTAATCAACCAAGTTCAAGTGTGAATAGAGTTCTGGCCTTCCTTTGTGCCTCCAGTTCCCTCTAAGACAAAGTCTCTCTTCCCCCTTCTTTAGCACCTAAAGTTATTTCTACACAGGGAGCAGAAGCCCCCCTTTTTTTTGTTTTGTAAAATTCCAACCACTTGATTTCCATTCCATTGGAGCATTTTGTAAAAGGCACAAACGCTAGCAGGATTCATCAGCTGACGCTAAAATTTAAACTGTTCTCAGAACTCCCCACTTCCCTTCCTAAGCCCCAGCACCCTATCCAGCAAGACCAGATAACCCAAGGGCAGCGATCTTTAAAAACTGATGAAATGCAAAGCTAACATTCGAATTTAAGGAAGCGGCATCCTGCTGTCCCTTGCACTCACGTACACACCCCAAAAATAATATCCAGGAACATGGAGTTGAATAGGAGATAATGAAGGAGAAAGCAATCTGCTCCTCTCTTATCACTCACCGACATGTTTTAATAGTTTCTAAATAAAAACTGCAATTTTCTCTTTCCTTTTCCTTCTCCAAGAGATTTCCCAGCCAGCTTTGGGCAGTAAACAGTTAATATTCCACTCTCCCCTGCTGCCTTGAAAACCAAAGAAACAATTGAGACATTGTCCGGCGGACAGGACTCCCAGGGACTGACATTTTTGTTTATGTCCCAGTTCTCAGACTGTCAATTTCCACTAGGCACGTTAAAGCCTGACCTGCACCAACACGGTCCACCGTGAGCTGAAAGGGCTCCGCTTCATTTATTTTATTAAAGCTTCCATGTCTGTTTTTGATTCAAACTCTAAACCTCCCCACCCCCGCCTTTTCTCCAGAAAGTTGCCTCCGAACTCTGAGACTGTGTTGCAATTCCTTCTTGGAACCCGTTGCCAAGAAAAGTAACAAAATATTTTTGAATACCAATGTTTGCATGGTTTGGCCAAAAAGGGTGGGGGGTGGGAGGAGGTCCGGGACAAGTGGGCCACCCTTGCAAGTCGTGTGTTTTTATGGAGTCTCAAAAATATTCCGCTGAAAGGCACACAGGCAAGGGGCACCAAACTCCAGCACTCAGAAAACATTTCCAAATCCACAGCTGACTCTGAAAACCCCAAACGTTGCACTTAAAAACAAAGAGGGCACATCAATATTTTCCTCCAGCGATGCCACTGTCTGATGACCTACCCGGATGACAGCCCCGACGCTCCCTCCACATCCTGTTTCCTGAATCCTTGCCACCCCCCCATGCACCCCACCCTTTCTGGGTGTGGGCAGTGCCGGCACTTGCAGGGTTTGGGGCCCGGCTCTGACATTCACCTCCATGAAAGGCACATGCAGGGATGCGCCATCTCCATGTGCAGAGTAGATCACACTCCTCTGCATCAGCCACAGAACCCTCGGTCACTGGGTGACAAAGGCACTCTCCCACTGCTCCTGTCCAACCCTGTCCCTCTCCTCCTACTGGCCAAGCCCAACTCCCATAGGAAGGACAGGGACACATATCACTAAGTCCCACCCCCAGAACCTGGAACTGTCACAGGGGACAGGACTCCTGAGAGATCCAATGCCACATGGTCTAGCCCCTTGGTCCTTCATGTGGCCTGATTAGGAAACCAAAGGAAGGATCAGGGGCTCTTAGCTGCCCCAGAGTACCAGTCCACGCCACCCCAGGGGCCCACCTGAACTGCCAGCCCCTTTCCAGCGAGGCATCTACACCTCCCTTCATGCACTCCAAGAACACCACAGCTTCCCTTGTCTTTGGAAGGGAGGCCCTCCACCCTGGCACCTCTCCCTGAAGCACCTCTCCAGACCATGCAGGGCTCAGCCAGCTAGGCTCAGCAGACTCTGGCATAAACAGCAATGCTTTTATGGCATATTCAAATGTACTGAGCCATCCCCCCTTTCCCAAAAGGAAGCCCTGTTGGGCAGGCAGAACTTAGGACTGAACTAAAAAAATTCAAGGGTCAAAGGTAAGACTGTGACAATACAGCCACTGCCTTCTTCTCCTTCCAAGGCCCTAAGGAACCAGTGTGGCCCACAGGAGGCATCGGCTCCCTCCTGCCAGGAGCTCCCTGGCTCAGAATGGACCTGTCTTCCCGGGGCCTTCCCTGACCCCACAGGGCCATTCTGTCTCATAGTCCTGCCCCTATCGCTCTCTAAAATCACCTCACCCCTTTGCAGCTGAACACAGGCAATAAGGTCTTGGCCAGGAACTAAACCACTGCTGCCACGGTCGAACTTTCCACCTTCGAAGAAGCTCCCTCTTCCCTCCCTAGGCCTCAGTTTCAACATCTATGAAATGGAATGGCACTCACACTCCAAAGAGCATAAACGTTACTCTGCTGTATGTAGAATGCGGCACACGTGTTAATAGTCGAAACATCATTTTTATTTTTCTGCATATTAATTTTTTAATTTCACTACATATTTTAAATTCTTAGTTTTTTCCTATTACCTATCTGCTTACTGATTCTGACCTCTGTACCCTCCTTCCTCTCTTCTCCCAAAAGGATGGAAGTTCCATGAAGGCAGGAGTATTTCCTTGCCCGGTGGTCTATTCCCAGCCTGACTCTTTCTGGGGCCCAATGGTAGGAGGGGGCAGGAAGGAGGGCGGGAAACCAAAAGGAAGGCTCTTTTCAGTTTGGGTCACCAGAAACTGCTCTAATGCTGTCACCGACCATAGCACCCTCCTCAGACAAAGGGGTGAAGACAGATGCGCAATGCTAGGAGTGGCCTGGGGTCCTCGGGGAAGATGCCCTTGCAGTCCTTGACGCCTTCTTCCTGGAGGCTGTAGAGTGGGGGAGATGCCAGAACTGCACCCCAGCAAACAGCCCCAGCAAACAGCCCCAGCCTGCCCACCAAGGGTCCCTCCTGCCTGCCAATCTGGAGCGACAATGCCCTGCCAAGTGGCAAATGAGTCGTGTCAGACCCAAAGCCATTTAAAAGCACACTTTGTAAAAAACCCGAGCTACAGCACATTTCATTTATTAATTATGCTATGGATTAGGGATCAAAGTGGTGGAAATCTCAGTGTACTCAAAATAAATGGCTTTTGTGGTTACCTAAATCCTCAGAGTCCCCTGGAATGTAGCTCCTTAGGCAAAAGCAGCTCCCAGGCCTCTTGCCTCCCTCAGTGGCACAGGGGAGGCCGATTACTCAGCATCAGACCCGCACAACGCAATTATCTGGGCTTTTACCATTTTACTGACGTGAAATGTGGAGCTGCTCAATTCGACTTGCCCTCCTAGTGATGGGTTTTAGTTTCTATGTTTGAATTTCAAACTCAAGTCCTTCTCCTTCTTCTTGTCTTCTACCCTCACCCCTCTTCCTTTCCAATTCTATTTGAATTAAAAGTAACAGAGAAGGAGGTTGGGACTCAGATTCCAAGTAGCTTTCAAGAAGGCCACGAGGTGTTCTGTGGTCAGTACCCAAGCTCTGTGGTCAGAAGATGCGTATCTGGATCTTAGTCCAGCCATTTGCTCCTCTAAGCTCTGGTTTTCTTATCTCTAAAATGGGGATAAAGTCACTTCAAGAATGACTGCTGGAAAGAATAATGAGATAAAACAGAAAACTTCTGTCCGAGAGTTGGAACCCAGGGCCTCTTGGATACACACCCAAGAGTTCTGTATCATCCATGCACATCCAAACTTCCTAGTTATGTTTCTGCTTCTTACTCTGCATGAATTGTTTTAAAACATATTTAAATCTGGTTTAAAACCAACACCCTGGCTTAGATTTCTACCAAAGAAGAACAATTTTTACAGATGTGGCTATTAGACAACAATGTGGTTCCTACACCAGCTGTCTGCAGAAGCTGGAGCTATGTACGGTAGGTGCAAAATGAAGGCACAGGGGAAAACACTCATGGTTACTTAAAAACCCATCTAAACAAAGTTTAAACCCATCTCAGAAGAGAAGAAACTGTCCAACACAGATGACCATGTCTCCTACTTATATAAAGAGCTCCTAGAGATCAATGACAGAAAACTATCTGATTCCTTAAAATGAAGAAAGAACTAAATCAGGAAAGCAGGAGGAAAGCAACAGGGTGAGATGCTTGAATTCAGAGGTCACCAAAGAAATTTAAATTAGATATGATGTCTCTGCACACCCATCAGATTTAGTTCTGACAAGACCAAGCACTAGTGAGACAATGGAAGAGTTTGCACACATTAACAATATTACTACTCACTGAACAAACTGTCCTGTGGAGCTTTGATGATGTCAGTTAAAATTTAAAGACTGACTGACTAGCAACTATGCCCTACCAACTCCTCTACTCCAGTCCTAGAAAAACTCCTACACATGTGACTACACACACCTGCCCAAGGATGGTTACTGCAATCATAAATTATAAGCAACCCAAATAACCACAGCATAGAGCTGGAAAATCAGTACATTCATACAATGGAATACTACAGAGCAGGTAAGAGGGAAATCTGTAATAAAAAAAAGTGAAAAAGAATTGATAGCTGCAGAATATTGTATAAAACAGGAAGCCACTCACATTATATTTTTAAATCATTATAATACATTGTAGTTTCATGAGTGCAAACACACCCACATATGCATACAAAATCCTGATCTGAGGCCACACCAAAATCTTACACAGTAACTGCTTGGGAAGGAAAATCAAGCACTGACTAAGGAGAAGAACAGAGATTGGGTTTTGTTCTTTCAAACACAGGGGAGAAGATGGATAATTGTAATTTTTTGCAGCAGGTTCGTGAGTATATTTGTTGTGTAAACCTCGGTACCTTTCTGTATTTCTTATTTTAACTTTGAAAAAGAGCCAGACAAGGGGCTGGAGCCATAGCTCAGCAGTTACCTTGCTGGCCTGTCATGCGCAAGTACACAGGTTCAAACCCCAGCACCACGTACACAGCAAAGTTTTTGAGCAATGAAGGCCACATAAAAAAACCAAATAAAAAATTGATTCTCTCTCTCTCTCTCTCTCTCTCTCTCTCACACACACACACACACACACACTGCCCCTCTCTCTTAAAAAAAAAAAAAAAAAAAAAAAAGAGCCAGACACGGGCCAGAGTGGTGGCTCAGTGGGAGAACACTAGCCTGGCAAGTGCAAGGACCCGGGTTCAAACTCCAGCACCACACACACAAACAAATGTCTGAGAAACAAAGGCCAGATAGAAAAACGAATAAAACTGATCTTCTCTCCTTCACACTCTCTCCTCTAAAAGAGAAAATAGATAAATAAGCCAAACAGCAATCAATCTCACCTGCCAGGAGGAGGAAAAGAACAAATGGGAGGGAAAAAAAGAACAACTCAACACAACACCCACTAAAAGCAGGTATCCCACCTTGAATCTCTCTCACCAAAGCTGCTGGGGAGACCCGGAGACAGACCCTGTGAAAGGGTTCTGGAAACCTCAGAACCTGAAGACCCAAATCTCTGGAGAGCAAGGCCCAGCACACATGTTCACTGAAACCTCCATCCACTGTGACTTACCAAAAAGATTTGTGATTTGCCCACACGTCCACGGGTATAAGCCCATATGGCCAAGGGCATAGCATGGCATGAGCAGGAGGCTTAAGGTGATGCCAATCTCCCTCTGTGGATCCCTTTCCTTCCCATGAATCCATTCTTTTTGCTCCTAGTTACCCACAAAGCCCCATTCCCTCGCAGGAACATCACAAAGGACAGCCCCCCCCCCAGGTTTCCCAGGGGAGCCCAGGAGGCATGTCTGGCATGATGTCCCCGCCGCGTGTGCACTCCCCACAAGGCAGCATGAAGCTCAGGCTCCATTCCACCTCCTGCACCCAAACTATTTACCTGGCACAAGCTCCAGCTAACCTGTCTCCTCATCCATGGGACAGGAGTGACAAGAACTAACACACTCGTGTTGTGAGGGCTGAGCCTGGTGGTTACATTGCTTAGAAATGTGCCTGGAACAAATTCTGGGATAAAGTCGAATATAAAAGGGGAAATTGGGGACTGCAGAGCTAGTGCAAGCAAGAACAAAGCGCTGGCCTTGAATTTGCGATCTTGTCGTAACCGAGACTCCAGGACAGAACATAACAAAAAGTAGATTCTGTTCTGGGCCCAGCAGGATCTCAACAATCCACACCCTTGCTCCACATCCAGCAGGTTCTACTCTGCCAACTCCAAACCTGGGGAGGAAATTCACACAGGCACCGAGACACCCGAGCCCTTGGCCAAGCCCAGCCCTGCTGGCCTATGTATGCGGCGCTGGCCATCGCGGGAGCCCCAGCCCAGCTCCCCTGGGCCAATGGCCCTCCCTCCCTCTGCCCACTCACTCATTCCACACGGACATCCAAACACGCACCAGCAAGCCGGGCGCCCTCCTGCCTCTCCACATGCTGCACTTCCAAATTATTTTCTGAAATCTAACCATGATATTGCTGGCATGGGACCTGTGCTTGTGTCTCACATGGTGTGGTAAATAAATCAGGTCCAGAATCACCACACGCACGTACCACGACACCAGGGAGGAGAAAAGGTTGGAAAAGAAAAACAAAAAGCCCTGCCTTCCAAATTAAATGTTCAGGTAACATTAAAGTTATCACTCTCTTTAGAAACATCTTAATTTTTTTTTTAAGCAAATGACTTTTAATTGAAGTGGGAGGAAAGGAGAAATGAAACCCGGTCTTAGTAACTGTCAGAAAGCCATGACTCTGTACACTGGGGGCATCCATAGGAGGGATGCAAAAAACTGGACTGAGGTCACGTGTCACATCTGGCTCACAGGACAGGGGCTAATGTGCCAGAAGGTAGGTACGACTGGGAGACTGCTAGCCAGAGCCCCGCCCCAGGGGCCGCCATTCACATCCCTGGGCACGCCTGTACCCCAGTTCTGATGAACTCTTTCCCAACGCTTCATTTGGGGCAGGTTTTTAAGTGGTTATGACTTTTGATTACCAGGACATCTACATGGGCTTGAGACAGCTCTGAGAGGCCCAGTAGGGGGCTCAATTCCTGACACTTTGCACAAAACATGGATGGCCTAAAACAAAAACTGACAGCCGTGACACCTCTGTGGTCCCTTATTCCCCTCCTTCACCCTGGCAGAAGGGACTCCATGAACACGCCTTTCCCCTGGAGCCCTGATGTAGAAGCCTCAGAATCTCTGAGCCACTCCACCCAGACATACCCAGCAGTCGAGGTGCAAGGCCTCGGACCAAGGGCTTCATTCACCCTCTGGGGACTGCAGGACTTTCAGGTCATATGTGTATTAATGGACAATGGATGGAATCGTCACCAAATATCACAGCGGTGATAATAAGCCAAGCAGAAAACAACTGTAAACTCAACCTGCCACCCACAATCCGCGACAAGAAAACAACATTTCTAAAACAATACAAGCAAGTGGTCCCAAGGAACAAAAATAAGAGCTTTAGGGCAAAGATGAGTTTGTTCAGTGGGAGCCAGAATAGAAAACTGCGAGAAATTAAAAATATGAAAACAGGAATTTCATGAAAATACCGAAAGTTCATTCTCAAAATTCCCCGTGCCCGCAGACGCAAGCCATGGAAACTCCTTTGTTCACACAGCCTCCCGTACCGAATGGTCGTGGGAGGCGACTGCCTGACAGCAGATTCTCAGGCCAGCAGAAACTGACCGTCCTGTCAGTCCAGCCCTGCCCAAAAACGCAAAAGAAAAAAAAATAAAATTTTTTTTGTTTTTCAATTATAAGGCTAAGGCTTGGAAAACTGTATTAGTTAGAACCTCTTCGGTTGCAAGTGACACAAAACCACTTCCAACAAGACATGGGACTGGCCTCCTTGTTGTCCAGGACTGGAGCTGCTACACAGAATCAATGACACTACCAAGGCATTCCTCCCACATCCATTTAAATCCTCAGTGGACGAGGGTCCTCCGCTGAGGGTGACAGACAGGTGGACACAGGGACAGCAGGCGTGTGCGTGCATATGAAGGGAGTTCAAAAGACCCACTGGAACCAGCTGGATCGGGGAGGGTGGCACCTATGGTAAAGGGGGCAGAGGTTGCTATCAGCACAGGAAAAAGAGGTATAGAGACAGTGGAAATGGCTTCCACCAAACACTGCAGCCTCTGACAGGGGTCACTTCTACTTGGCCTTATCATGCAATTCTGAGTGTCACACATTCATTCCTTCATTTATGGGCCTTAGCTGAATGTAGCTGTGGCCTCTTTGGAACACAGCCTTCTTTTTCATGAGCTCCAACTGGATCACCCCAAATGCTTCCCCAGAAGCCCTTTCTGCCCAACCATGTTCTCCTCAAGTTATGGGAATTTTTTTAGGTTTTATTTTCTGCCTCCACCCATCAAGATCAGCTTCCCTGAGGGGTCTGAACAGGCTGGGGAAATACATGGCTGTTAGAACCACAGGGTGTCCTCGAATGGCACCTAACTCCCGGAGCCACAGAAAAGGTAGGAATTAGATGGGGACCCAAACACAGGTCTTAATGAGGGCCCCACGTTCTACTTGGTCTCTGCAGGCTTCTCAGCCCATTCAAAGGCTCATTGTTCCTCCTCCCCAGCGCCTGGACAACACAGGATCCCATGAGGGCAACAGGCAGCTTCTGCTCTGAGCAAGGAGGACAAGAGGCCTTTGCCCCAGTGCACACATGGCGGCCCCCATCACCTTCCTGCCGGGCACACAGCTGCAGTGACGCACTTAATCTCTGCCCAGATCCACCCGCTATGCGGGCTCAGGCTGGAAAATAGATTGCATCACACTGGCCAGGGCCTTGGGCAGCCTGACTTTGCAGGAAGCTACAGATGACGGACAGCAGGCGTCAGGGAGGCAGCTCAGATGTGGACAGTCAAGGGCATCAGTGTCCGGCTCAAGGTATGATGATCAAGACACTGGCCACTTCCTGCAGCTACATGGCTCTGGACAACACAGAGCTCTAGGCATGGCCAGTTCCTGGGCGGAACGGACCTGCCTGCTCTCCATCTGAGCCCTTGAATCTCAGAGTCCCACCTTTAATCAGGTGACAGGGCAGTGCTGCACTGAGCCTCTATCAGGACAAAACTGACCCTCTGAATGTCAGTGACCGGTTATGTGACAGACCTGTCTAAGGCTTTTCAAGGTCTATCTCAAGAGAGGGGAACAAACTGTAGGGGCCAAGGATGGAAGATGGGCTTTTTTTTTTTTTTTTAAGAGAGAAGGACAATGTGAGAGAGACAGAGAGAATCAATTTTTATTGAGTTTTTTCACATGGCTTTCGTTGCTCCGACACTTAGTTGTGTACGTGGGTGCTGCGGTTTGAACCTGTGTACTTGCACATGCTGGGCAAGCACCATAACCACCAAGCCACCGCTCTAACCCCTGAAGATGGGAATTTAAAAAGTAGGAAGCAGGTAGACCCCGAAGACATCCTGGTCACAGCCAACTGAGGAACACAGAGAGGACTCCAGCAGTAACAGCAGAGGACAGCAAGAGAGCTCAGAACGGGCGGACAGGTGGAATGGGGTGAGGGGAGGTGAGAACTCTAAGGTGTGGGGCTGAACACAGCAGAATGAGGGTGTGGAGGAGGTGGAAGTAAAGAGATAACAGTGAAGACCTGGAAAACTGGCAACACATGGTCAGCCCCACCTGGGGATTTCTGGGCAGTGCAGCCAGCTTGTTGGACATAACAATAAACGTCACCAAAAATGACCCTAGAACTCCCTCTTCTTTCAGCTCCCAAAATACCCCAAGGGGCAAGTATTAAATCCATTTTTTATTCCATATTATTTGAATTTTATTAAAAGAAATGAATCAGACCTGGAAGCCATCAACAAGTCAATCACAAAATAATTCCATAAACCCTACAAACATTGGTTAAATAGCATCATTTGCCATAATTAATAATCAAGTTCTGGATTTCCCGATGGGTACCCTTTTTTAAGAGTCCAGAGGCCTCATTTCAGAAGTTCCACAAAACAGTCAGACTGAGCCAACCTGGGAAGAGAAGTGCCAGGCCTGACTCTCTGGAGCCTTCTGTGACCACAAGCCACACCAGCGTGGCTGCAGCGATTGGACACGCTGGGCTGTGAGCTGGAATGTGTACAGGAGGATCACCAAGTTACTGGCAAAACCATGCCTCATGTCATAACCCCAAATTCAGCTTCTCCAAAATACACTGCCCCGGCAGGTGGATGGGGGACACTGAGTCCACACGCCCGAGTCTACTAAGCTGCCTCTCCGCGCACAAAGTCACACGCCTTCCAACAGAAATCAGATCCAGTCCCTCCCCAGAAATCGGTGTTCTAATTAATTAAGAAAGCTCCACCACGGAAGGGGAGAGCGCCACACACAGAGAAATAAAGCGTAGAGAAATAAACCGTGGGGCTCCTTGGCTTCAGGAAACTTCCAATTGGGTTGGAGAAACAAGTGAGGCCCAAACACAGTTAATCAGCAAGACCAGAAATGATGAGCAGGACAGAATGGTGCCAAAGGAACACTTTTGTTTTATTTACTGGAAAGATAAACACAGTGGGAACCACCAGTTTAGCGCTAAATTGATCCATGTTAATTTAAAACAGGCTCCCACGCCTGGTAAACAGAACAGGTGCTGAACCTCTGAAAACTTTCCAAAGTGGGTTCCAATCCTGTCCCTGAGAAGGCTGCAGGGAGGAGGCTCCAACTGATCTGCTGGGTGCCACCCAGGCGATGGCACCTCACTCAGCACCCAGTGAAATAAACGGTCCTGAGCTATGCCCCCAGGCACGACAGGACCCAGCACAGGGAAATGTGGAGTGCAAGGCTGGTGAGGCAGCAGCCCTTTCCTATACACTGTGGACTCCACACGGAAAAGAGCCCAAGGCGCTCTGAACAGTGGGCTCTTTCCCGGAAACCTAACCCAGAGTCCTGCCCAAGCTCACACAGCACCAGCAAACAATATCTCTGTCCAAAAAGAAGACACTTAAAACCCCTTTTTAAGTCTTTTAATTTATTCACAATTGTTAGAGCAAAGAGTATGTGCAGTTATCTTTAAATAACCCCCGAAGTATACATTCAGAGGCTAGGGCACACCAAAAACACGTAAGCTATGCTGAGCATGATCGAAGATGAATGTTTTTAATTCTGTGAAACAGCAAAACATCAGCTGACTTTAAAACCTACTGATCATTTAGGAAACACGCATTTTGTTTGCCTACCTTGCAGGTAAAAGGTCCTGGGGTGGCTGACGAGGTCAGCTGGGTGGCAGTGAGCTAGGTTTCTGTTCTGGGGCGAGCTGGAGTTAAGGGCTCGCCTCTCCACGGAAGCCTGATTTGAGGGAGGGGTTAATTCCCAAGAAATTTATTTTGTTAAAAATCCTTCCAATCACAGTAAGTCTCACATACTACAGATAGGAACATTGAGACCTTTCAACAGGAGGGGGCATGCATAGGGGCACACACTTGTAATCACAGCAATTGGGGAGGCTGAGGCAGGAGGATCACTCAGCAACTTTCTGAGTGAGACTTCTCAAAATAAACAGGACTGGAGGTATCGTTAACTGATAAATGAACAATCTCAAATACCAGGGGAGGGAGAGAAAGGCCTTTTAGAAAATAATCCCTGGCTATGTATCCAAAAAAAAAAGGTTTTCAATTCTGTTCCCCTGTTCTCCTTCACCTTTCTTCCTAGGAAGCTACCACAAGAGAATAACAAAAGGGAAAAGAGAGAGAAAGATTTATGCTCAAAGAAATGATCATCACAGGATTATCTAAAACAGCAACAAAAGCAGATATTCTGAAGACCCAACAATACGGCACTGATTAAGCAAATTGGGATATAATCACTGTTCGTGGTCATTAAAGTGCTTTAAGAATTTTAATGACACAGGAAAAGTGCTTATTAACTACTGCAATTTTCACTTTAAATAAATACAAGACTAGAAATAGTAAGCACAATTGAGCTCAAGTATGTTAAAAAACAAATATAAACATTTAATACATTCACAGGAAAAAACCTAGAAGGAAATTTAATAAATCATTCATAGTGTAATCTGAGTGGTGAGATTATGGGCTGTTTTCCAAACTGTCTACAATGAAGTTTATGAATGGAGAACACCACATC
>PVKS010038287.1:0-18040 GCA_004027875.1 Aplodontia rufa
ATCCAATGTATTCTGGTATTTGTTCTATTTCACTTTTAGAATGTAGCCCCCCAAAAATAAATCAATTTATTAGATTGCAACTTACCTCTTAAGTCAACGCCTAAGGATTTTAAATTTCCCAGGTTAGAGGCCAAGCTCATTGTCCCCACACCCCTTACACACACACACACAGAGTCACACAAACTAACACTGTCAAGGAGTCATTTAGTCCACAAGGTTGGCGCTGACCTCCGCGGACCTCATATTTTGGGGCTTTCCCAGCCCTGCCTTGCTCCTGTTCCGTGCACCCTGCCTGCCTTCTCGGGACCTGGTCCTGTTCCTGTTGCTCTCTCCTCCCTTTAGCTGGAGGTAATCTCATTGCTTTGTGGAAGAAAAATCCCCATCTATTTTCCAAGCTTCGGGTCCTCTCTCACTCCTCTTCTCTAAATTCTTCTAAGGACTTAAACTTTAGGAAAAAAAATCCGGATTTATAAGTTGCTGTTTTGTTTGTTTGGCCACAGTACCTCCGCTGAAGCCAGGAGGTAGGGTCTTAACCAGTTTCGATAAAGCCCTGGGAAGGAGGGTGGGGAACGTATTAGTATCTCCAAAAATCACATCAAACCTCTCCTAATTACACAGTAACTTGCAAGGAACGGGCCAGTACTCTCTTACATGCAAAACAGAAATATCTAATTTGACCTCGATCCTTATTAAAGGAGAATTTGCAAAAAAAAAAAAAATTAGTTGAAGATTTTGCTTAATTCTTAATGAAGGGACCAAGCAAATGTTATAACCAGTTCAAAGGAGAAACCAAAAAACAGACACATTATAGACCAGAAGTATTGAGATAAATATGCGAATGAGGTAAAGCTAGCTTCTTCCTCAGTGATGGAGGGAGGTCGAGATAGTAGGACATAATTTGCATTTCTAGAAATAGCAATTATTTGGCATTGCCTTCACTTATCTATAAGACATTTGTAAAAATAAGTTTCCTTAGAATTGGAACCAGATGAACCTGAAAAGGTGTGCATTAAGCAATGTTTAGTGTCCGATAAAGCACAAGTGTTCCCTACACCCTGTCCTAGCGATAATTCACTGAAGTGTGTAGAGTATAAGTAAATAGGCTTGGGGTGCCCGTTTCAGCCTAGAATTGAACTATTCTGAACGACAGTGTGAGAGGATACCATTTTATAGCTTGTCCCAAACTCCAGACAAGAAAACAGAACAAAGCCAGTTTGAGAACCAGGTGGCAGTAGGTGGCAGCAAAACTCTTCCTAACGAATGCAACCTTCGAAATAAATTTGTGAAACAGTATTAACCACAAGTCCCTGGGCTTCAAGGAGCCCATCAATCCCCTGGTGATTGCATGCAAAAGAAATTGTACTGGGTTCGCTTTTGTAGGAAGCCAGAACTTAATTTTTTTGCTTTCAGTCTGACAAAAGCTATAAGCACTTTCCCCAAATGATGGAAATCCCTTGTCCCAGGAACTGTATCCACAAGCTGGTTGGCAAATCAGCTCAAGTTAGAAATGCCAGAGGAGTTATTAGGTCAAACCATACAAAACCGACATTTTGGTAAGGTCAATAAAGAGTTGAATATTAGAAACTTATATGAGTGGTTCAATTTATGTTTACAGATCCTCGGTTGCCCCCACCCTATTCTGATACAGCTGATGGATGGATAAACATCTGAGATCAGGTTGAAGGTTAGGAAAATGGACTCTTGGACCCCAGTCCGTCCCAAGACCTCAATGCTTAAGGAGCCACCTCTGTCCACTCAGCGAGAACCAAGGTAGCATCAGGATCCTCACTAGCACCCAGTGCTCTGTGAGCCTTGCTCCTGACTTGACCAGACTCAGGATCTCCTGACATTTAAATAATCACATGTACACAATCAGGCCCCACACCTCTAACTCTCCGAATTAGACTTGATAAGGGGTGGGTGGGGCTATCTGCTTTCTAAGGAGTCGCCCAGACTCTTTTAAGCCTAAAGAGTAAGTAATCTCAGCAGATGAGAGAAGAAAATATGAGTTGAGATTATTTCACCTATCAAAATACACTTGTTAAAAATGTTGAAATCATGGCTCTCATTAAAATGTAGAATGAGCACACGTCAAAGATTTTATTCGGCTCAGCAGTTCTTTCCACTAGGAGAAGCATTTTCAAAACAACAACAAAAAGAACATTAGAATAAGATTACAAGTTACAGGATTGGAGCCGTGGCTCAATGGTTACCGCACTTGCCCAGCATGCGTGAGGACCTGAGTTCAAATCCCAGCACCACGTACACAAAGAAGACTCGGAGCAACGAAGGCCACATGAAAAACTAAATAAAACTGACTCACTCTCTCTCTCTCTCTCTCTCTCTCTCTGTCCCTCATATAATATATATATAAGATTACAAGTTAAAGATGAAGCTAGTTAATATACTTCAGGCTAATTATACCATAATCTTTAGACTATCTCTGCTAACCAAATAGAAACACACAAGCTAACTCATTATTTCATAGTATCTGGGTCCTAAAATAATAAATTGGCAAATCAAACACAGATACATTCTTCTAGAAAATCAAATAATCCTTGGGTGGACTTGGCAAACAATTTCCCAGTGTGTCATTAAAAGGACACACTGCTGAACTTTTTGCTTTATTTTTTATTTGTAAATAACTATTTTTATAGTGAATAAAAACAAACATGAAACAAGTCGGACCCCACACCTCTGCGTAAGAACATACTGTCTGGAACTGATGTGTTCAAAAATAAGACCCAATTAACTCATAGCTGACCCAGATTCAGAACTCATGTATAACCTTAGATTTCTTTTAGACACCAACTACAATCACTTCCTCTTGCTTTTTTAAGTGATTTTTCATCTTCATAGTTATTCACAGTCATTCCCTGAAAACATATCTTAGAAGTTTGTCATAAAAGTTTGCTAAAGTTTTCATCTTTGTTCCTCTGTAATCTAAAGATTCAGGCTCTTTGTCTAAAGATCAAAAATATTCTTTGATTTCTATGAAACAATTGTTCACCAGGGGGATTAAACCACGACTGTCAAAAAAATGAACTTGAATGAAAAAAAAAAAACATGTGTGTCCCAGTTCAACTTCATATGTTTTATAACTTCTTTTTGCCTTTAGAGAATAGTTTAGGAATGAATGTTTGATGTGAATAAAAATATCTAATTTAGCAACTTCTTCACATTTCAGTTCCTTCTACTAATTTCAAGTAAGATTAAGATTTAGTAGCTTCTTTGTATAGTTAACTTTCACTGATTATCAATAAGAGGGATTGCCAATATTTATTTTCTTCTTTGGTCTTTTTTGCATTTTTCCTCTTTCCTTGAGGAAGTATAAAACTTCTTTTAAAATTAATTCAACCTAAAAACAATTTCTTTGTGTATAATGGAGATGGAACCGTGGACTCATGACTGCTAAACACATACCCTACTGCTGAGCTACAATCCCAGCTCCCTAAATTGACTTAATATTATAAAACTCACATCATTGACCAAATTTATTATTCTTTAATTTATTTATAATAACAGCATCTACCATTTATTGACTTTTTAAATTTTGAAAAAGATTGAAGTTTTGTTTAAAATACCTATATTGAGATACATTTTACATATCATAAAATTCACCAGTTTCAAGATATTTATACATCAATAGTCACAGCAGCTTTATTAACAATAGCAAAAAGAAACAACCCCAATGCCCATCAGTGAATAAATGAATATATAAAATTTGGCACATATAAAATGAAATATTATTCAGCCTTAAAAAGTGATGGAATTTTGATAAATCTACAATATGGATGATCCTTAAAGACATTATGCTAAGTGAAACAAGCTACTCACTAAAGGACAAATGTTGTATGACTCTACTTACATGAAGTACCTAGAATACTTAAATTCATAGAGACAGAAAGCAGAATGGTGGCTTCCAGGGGCTGGGAGGAGGGGGATGAGGAGTTAGTGTTTAGTGGGTATAGAGTTTCAGTTGAGGAAGAGAAAAATGTGTTAGAGATGGATGGTGATGACATTTGGGCAACAGTGTGAATATACTTACTGCCACAAAGCCACACACTTAAACATGGTTAAAGTGGGAAGGTTTATACTATATTTCAGCCTCAAAAAAGAAGGAAAAAAATTCTGTGATTTCAGGTGCAGAATTCAATAATTTCAAGTAATTTTACCAACAGATGCAAGTATTAATCAGTTTTAAATGTTTTCGAAACTTCACATCACTGAAATAAGATCCATGATGCTATTTCTAATTAATCCTCATTCCCACCTTCAGCCCCAGACAATCACCCATATTCTTCCTGTCTCTCTAAATGTGGTCTAAATGAAATCATGCGATAGGCAATCTCTGTGTCCAGCTTCTTTCACTCAGCAAACTCTTTTTGAAGACCAGCCGCGATGTAGCATATGCCTGTAGTTTGTTCTTTCTCATTGCCCAGTAGAACTCCACCATACGGATGCTCACTGTTATCCTATCCATTCATCAGTGGATGAGTGTTAAGTTGCTCCCAGTTTGGGCTGGTATGCATAATGCAGCTTGAACGTTCAAGTGCAAGTTTTTATGTGGACATGGCTTCATTTCTCCTAGGAAGATGCCTACAAGAGGTATTGTTGAGTCATGTGGTCGTTTTAGGTTTAAATTTTGAGAAACTGCCAAACTTTCAAAGTGGTGGCACCATTCCACATTTCAACCAACATCATAGGCAGCTTCCCATTTCTCCACATCCGTGCCAATGCTTGTTATCATCTGCCTCACTAAGGACAGCCATCCTAGCAGGTGTGAAATGCGGTCTTGTGATTTGAATATGCTTTTCTCCGATGGCTGATGTTAACCACCTTTTCATGTGTCTACTAATTATTCACATATTTAGTGAAAGGTCTGTTCAAATCTTTTGCCCGTTTTTTGATTGGGCTGCTTGTCTTAAATGATTTTTTAAGAGTTCTTTGTAAATTCTGTGTGCAGTCCTTGATCAGATATGTTTTGCATGTATTTTTTCTCCCAATCTAGTGTTTGTCTTTTCTTTTTTACTTTTTGAGAGAGACAGAGAGAGAGAGAGAGAATCAATTTTATTTAGTTTTTCATGTGGTTTTCATTGCCCCGACACTTTGTTGTGTACATGTTGCTGGGGTTTGAACCCGTGTCCTTGCACATAGGCAAGTGCTGCAACTGCTGAGCCACTGCTCCAGCCTCTGTTTGTCTTTTTTTAATGGTGTTTTTTTTTTACTTCAATTTTTTTTCTTAATGAAGTATAATGATGTTTTTTTTTTTTATGGACCATGCTTTTGTGTTGGATCTAAGAAATCTTTGCCTGAATCAATGTCTTGATTATTTTCCCTCATTTTTTCTTCTAAAATTTTTATGTTAGCTCTTGTAATAAGCCTGTGATGCATTTGAGTTAATTTTTGTGTATGGTCCAAGGTGAGGGTCTAACTTCATTTTTTTTCCGTATGTGAGTATCTAACTGTATCACCACTAGTTGTTGAACTATTTTGAACAATTCTGAATCAATTGCCTTGCACATTTGTTCAAATTCAATCGGGTATAAGGATTAATTTCTGTACTCTCTGTTCTGTTCCACCCATCTAAGTGTCTGTCTTTATGGCAGCAGCATATTGTCTTGATTGCTACAGAGCTATAATAAATTTTTGAAATAAAGAAGTGAAAGTTCACCAACTTTGCTCTTCCTTTTCTAGTTATTTTAGTTGTTGTGCATTTCCATATTAATTTTAGGATCTAGTAGTCAATTTCTGGGGGAAAAAAGTCCATTGAAATTGTAATCAGAATTGCACTGAATCTACAGATCACTTTAGGGAGAATCACCTCCTTTGCAAAATGAAAACATCAATCCATGAACATTAAATGTGTCTCCAGTTATTTATATTTTCTTTTATTTCTTTCTTTTTACTGCAGAAGACATGGACTTCTTTAGTTAAATATATACCACATTTTATTCTTTTCATGTGAGTGTAAGTGAAATTTTATTCTTAATTTCATCTTAGGACAAATTTTTGTATCCTATGGCCTTATTGTACTTATTTAAGAGTTTTAAAAACAGATTTTTCCCCCCCTCAGGGCTGAGGACCGAACTCAGGGCCTTGCGCGTGCTAGCCAAGCACTCTGCCACTGAGCTAAATCCCCAATCCCCTAAATAGATTCTTTAGGATTTTCTACAAGATCATGTCATCTGCAAATAAAGAAGTTTTGTTTTTTCCTTGCCAATCTCTAGGCCTTCTATTTATTTTTCTTTCCTGATTCCACGGCTTTTGGAAACCTTTAGGTCTGTGTTGTACAGAACAGAAAAGATGTACTTGCCCTGCTCCTGATCTTTGGAGAAAAGCATTCAGTCTTCACCAGCATGTAAGATGTTCGCTGTAGGCTTCTGCAGATGTCATTTCTCAGGTTGAAAAAAAATCCCTTTACTCCAAGTTTGTTAAGCCATTTGGCTTTTTTTACATTTTTAAAAAAATTGTGAATGAGTGTTAGATTTTTGAAGCTTACTTTTAACTACTGTTAATAATAATGAAGACATCACATGTTTGTTTCAAAAAAATTAGAAAGCAAATAGACAAATCAAATGAGCAATGTAACAAAATTTTGCTACCCAGAAATGGCCTGAACCTTTTTTATACTGTGTGTGTGTTAAGGTTTGGATCTGAAGAGTCCCCCAGAGATTCAAGTATTAAAGGCTTGGTGCTATTAAGAGGTGTGGAAACCTTTAGGGTATGGGGCCCAGTCTGGAAGGACACTAGGTCATTGGGGGCACACCCATGAAAGGGACCCCAGTCCCTTCTTCTTCCTCTCTTGCTTCCTGGCAGTCATGAGCTCAGCAGCCTCCTCTGCTACACACTTCCACTGCCATGGTGGACTGTGCTGCCGAAGACCTGAAGCAAAGTGATCATTGACGGAAGCCTCTGAAACTGTGGGCCTAAATCATCTCAGGTATGTGGCCACAATAATGGAAAACTAGCTAAATATGCGTATTTGGTTATACATATTTACATACATATGCATATATGTACGCATATATACACTTTCTAATCCTACAAGGAAGGCATGATTAGCTGTATTTGCAAAATATGAAAATGCAGGTTCAGTAACTTCCCCAAGGCCATCTAGTTCGTTTGGCTGGGCATGGAAAAGGGTAATGGAGAAGACGGAGGGTGAGGCTCAAATCTGAAAGTAAGGGCTCCCGTTTGTCTTTGGGGCTGTCTCTCTACCTGTGCTCACTAGCTCTCTGGTGGCAGGTTTGGGGGCTCCTCTCACACTGGTGAGGAGCTTCACAGAGGGGATTTCCCTCAGGCAACACCTGTCCTATAGCAATCTAGGTGCTCTGAGGGGCCACCTGGCAAGCTCTTATCTTTCTCAGTGACTCTAATTCAACCTGGTAATTACATTGTCCAGAATGGAGAAACAATTTATAATAGCTGCTAAAAGCAAGGCTTCTGGAACTGAATTACTTGGGTTCACATGTGGGTGCTACCACTTATTTCCTCAATGGCCACAGATATGTCACCTTCTCTCTGCCTCTATCTCTTTATGTGTAAAACATGAATAATAATGTCTCTCCTGCTGGGTTGTGAGATGATAGAACAAGAATTACAGCAATTTCTGACGGTAGTAAAACCTGAATACATGGTAAACGGTGTTACGGTAACTCCTTGCTACAGAGGTGTCCTTGGGTCTTAGAAGCTTGGATGACAAGTCGCGTTTAGATTCTCTCTTCGTTATCCTGGCTCTCCACCTCAGTGGCACATTATGCCCAAAACTTCAGTCTGTTTTCTCTGTAGGTGTTTCCAGTTGTGGCCTGCCCCGACAGTAAAGAGGAGCAGCAATTGCTGGCAATACTACCTGAGAGAAAGTGCCCCTCTCTCAACTCGAGGGCAGAGAGAGGCCCAGAGAGTCCACGTTAGGAAGAGTGCTTCACTTCTTGGTTTAGTCCAAGTTCTCCCCTTCCACCCTGATGATGAACCCATTTGTCCCATACCCTCTCTCAAGACCCCTGAGCCCCTGCTACGTGAGCTACTCCTTATCCCCTCTTCCAGACCACTTTACACTTCAGGGAAAGACCTCTGTGAGAGGCTTCTTGGGAAGGATGATACATGTTTTCCTGCCCTGGTTCTCATTCACCTACATATGCAAGGATTCAGACTGGAATAGAAGAGTCTCTCCTTTTCTCTGAGAACTTCTGAATTCCCTTCAACTCCAAAGGAAGGATTTAACAGAGGTTAAATCCTAAAACCAGAAGGGATGGCACTCCTCAGCAGCAGCTGATTCAATCAGGATAGATGCATTATTCTCGAATGAGACCAATCGTATCCTTGAGAATTTGTACTAAGAAATTTAAAGAAGTTAGGCTGGGGTCCATGAACTTGGAAGTTTCCTAGACTCAAGCTGAAGTAGCCTTTTGGGATCGTGTGTATGGAAGAGCAGAGCATTTACACAGTGTGTGTGTGCAAAGAAAGTCAGACAATCTTAGCTTTTATTATTATTAAGGAGCTGAGTTGTTGTACAATCATAGATGCATGCATATAAAGTAATAATATGATATGCATTTGATTCTAATCCAGAGTCACCCCCTATCACCCACCCCCCAGCTATTTCCAAAACTACTTAAGTGGACAGCAAAATTTCTGTTGGCACATGATTAACTTGATCCTACTTCAGCCTACAGAGAATGGAATGACCCCATAAATTAGACTACAAAGCTATATGGATTCTTCTGTATTTCCCCATGACAACAGCTATAAATGTGTACACACACCCACACACGCACACACGAGATTGTGAATTTTCCAGCATTAAATGATTGCAGAAGTATTATTTGGCTTCGCGGGATGGGTAAAGAGTACACCACGTCATTGATTAGCTTTTTAATGGTTTCCAGTCCAGAGTTCCAGGAGTTGCTGCTGAATACCCTGCATTCAGATTAAATAACAGTCCGATGCCCACAGGCCCTCTCCAACTAGTTCAAGCAAATATTCCACAGGCAGCATGGTGCTTAGGAAGCACAGCAGTGAGTAAAAGCTCTTTGGCAAGAGATTAGACAACCTGTCTCTACTGTTTTCCAGTTGAATGACCTCGGGCAAGCTTCTCTGAGCTCCAATTTCCTTCTCTAGTAAAATTAACTTCATAAAATTTAGTTCATAAAATTGGCCAGAAGACTATGCAAAGCAATGTGAAGTGCCTAGGATGGTGCTTGGCATAGAGTTGATCGCTAATAAATGATAATTTATGTGTTATAATTTATAAGATCCTTTTGACTCAACCTTTCATCCTAGTGAAATTTGCAAGATTCCGAATAGCCACACCATGTTTTTGTTGCTAGTCCTTACCTGGTGTTATCTTTTTGCATCCTTTCATTTCAATCTTCCTGTGTCCTAATATTTGAAGTGTGTCACCTATAAACTGCATATTATTATTTTTATCTTGTCTATCTTAGTTTTCTCATTGGTGTATTTGGTCCACTTACATTTAATGTAATTATTGGTATAGTTGTATTTAATTCTACCATCTTGCTTTTGGCATGACCCTTATCCTAGAGTGTAGCCCTTTTTTTGGGGGGGTCTCAACCAAAAGCTGAGGATGTTTGCAAAGGCCCTCCACCTCAGTGAGACTTGAATCTCCATCTCCTTGGCATTATGTAGGAGCTGAAATCAATTCATCTCTTCAGCGTCTCAGCTGCTGCTTTCCTTCTTGCTTATAGTTCTCACTGTATTTGCTCCACTTAGGAATCTGCCACCACTTTAAGGGGAACTTACTTGCAGAGTTCTCAGTCATCTCTATCATCTTGCCTTCAAGTTCCAGCTACTCTAGCAGCCTTGAACTTCAAATAGGTGATTTAAATATTTTGCCTAGCTTTTATCATTATTTGGGCAGGCATGTTAATATAAGCCTTCCCCCTAAGGCCAGAACCAGAGGCCTTGTGCTATTTCCAAAACTACCCAAGTGGACAGCAAAGGTTTCTGTTGGCACATGGTTAACTTGATCCTACTTCAGCCTACAGAGAATGGAATGACCCCATAAATTAGCTTATGAAGCTATATAAGATATTTCTGATATCCGACTGAAATTTAGGCATCCTAAAAGTTATGTGTTCCTGAGAAAATGAAAGAATTCAGGAGTCTATTAGATTGAAGACATTTACATTGCTTAAGATTCCTTATCGGACCTGAGTCAGAAGAGCCAAAGAAATTAAAAACCAGTCTTAATAGTGATATAGTGCGAAAGGCATCTTCTGAAGATTGACTGAAGAGCTAGGCAATTGCACTACACAGGAGTTAAGTACAGGAGTATTTCTGGGTATGAAATCACTGACTAAGCAATCCTAAATGGGACTCCAATAAGAATCAACTACACTTCATCTGTGAATTCAAGAAGGCTGAGGAACAATCATCAAAACTAATTAAAATATTACAGTTCCCTTAGGGGAGGTGAGAAGAATCACCCTGAATGTCTCCAGCTCTCTTTACACACCCAAGTGAGTGAGCTCTGCTACCTGGAGTGATTGTTGTCTTCTCTACTGAGTATTTTCAACCCTTGGTCTTTGTCTTCAGGCAAAGTCTAATCAGAGGACAAAAGCTACATCAGCTATTTAAACAGAATTTAACCTAAAGAATTAGTCATCAGATATTGCACAAAAAAATGGCAGAGGGAACACAGAAGAATCACACAGGTGGTAAATACAGGAAGCAACTACAACCCTTAGAATTAGGGAAACAGAAGAGTTGTTGGCTTTGATATGGTTAGAGAGAGGCCCTGGGACAGGGAGGAGGGGGCAGGCCCGCTGGTGCTGGTGTCTGAGGGTGGTGTAAAGTCTGGTTCTGAGAATGTGGGAAAACTGCCAGCAGAAACCCACTGCTGTTCCGCACCCCACTGCCCTGCCAGGAGATGTTGCAATGACAAGCCTGGTCTCCTCTCACTCCCCCAGCCTCCATGGCTCCCTCTAGAGGAGGACCCTGGCTGACATGGATGAAACTGGTTGGCAGGGTCCCCGGGGCAGCAGGGCTATCTTTGAAAAGGCATGACTGAGCAACTCCCAGGAGCATGTAGATGTAAGCGTAGGAAGACTTAAAAGAAGCCAAACCGAAACACTAATATTTCTATGTTATCAAGGAACTTGTGCATATCAGGTGTTTGAGATATGGAAAAAAACAAAGCCCATTAGAATGACAGCTTTACAACTCTACTGTAAAATGTGCAAATGGAAATTAATTTAGGCTTGTGAATTTTTATGGTGACAGCTAAGTTTAAGTAGACTGTAAAATCATTTTAAAAAAACTTAAGGTTGGGGCTGGAGCGGTGGCACAGCGGTTTCGGCACTTGCCTTACAAGCATGAGGACCCGGGTTCAAACCCCAGCACCACATACAGAACTGAGTGTTGGGGCAACTAAGGCGATGTGAAAAACTAAATAAAGTTGTTTCTCTCTTTCTCTCTCTCTCTCACTGTCCCTCTTTCTTTAAAAAAAAAACTTAAGGTTTTCTTTATTTATAAGCCTATTAGCATCTATAATTATTTAGGATTCAGGATGATTTTGCTTGCTGTCAGAAAAATGGAAATATCTAAAATAAATAAATAAATGAACTTATAAATTCATTTAGAAGTGTTTGAAGGCTAAGATTGTAAACAGGACCAAGCATTATTCAATAGTTTCTCTGAAGTTATCGCTAAATTCTGCTAGGCTTAGAATAATAACATTCATAAATTGAAAAAAGTCTAAAAAAAGTCTTTGAATTTGAATATGGATTCTAAAGACAAAATTATTATATTATTAAATTGTTAGTGATGATAAAATTTATTAAAATATTATCTTTTAAGTTAAGCCACATTGAAACAATATTAAGAAAAAAAAAAATCTGTTACCTAAAGTCTACGTCCAGGCTGGAGCAAAACCCAGTCTTGGGTGAAAAGTAGTCAAACTCATGTATTAGACCCAGCAAAGGTGTAGCAACACATAATCTAGGGGAACCATAGATACGGGGGGGGGGGGAAGAGGAGGGGAAAAGGAGAGAAAATAGGGAGGGATCTAGGGAGACAATCAACAATGTAGCATACTCTTTACACCCCTGAGAATCCAAATAATACTTATGCAATCATTTAATTCTGGAAAATTCATATTTTAATTATTTATATCACTTGTAGGGGCAAAATATAGAAGAATCAAGAGACTGGGGTGTGGGCGATGTGGGGATAATTCCAGTTTAAGAACAAATGCATATCATTTTGTTAGTTTATATATATTTGTGATTGTACAATAACTCAACTCCTAAATAAAAAATTTTAAAAAGTCTACATCAAGGAAAGAAAAATCTCCTTAGCTCACTCCCTACTCTATGATTCTCTCGAGGTGGCCAGAGGAGAGCAAGAGGTGAAACTTTGTTCCTAGGTGTTTCTGGAAACTCTGAAACTACCATTAGCCTTGTAGCAAGCTGAGCAAATTAGGCCCCAGGCTTAACTCTGCTCTTCCCTCATTGTCTATCAAGCCAGGGTACCTCCTGGACTTGGGGTGAAGAACCTGGTGGGGTTGAGCTCCACCCAGTTCCATCAGTTTCTTCATCTGCAAAACAGGAGTGATGCTTGCCTCTCCGCATAGGATTCACACAACAGGACAAAAGAATTTGAATCTCAAAAAGAAATTTTGAATCAAAAGAATGTGAATCTCACCGTAGTGCCAGGGGTTAAAGCAAAGAGGTTCTTCCCTGAGCCAATCCCTAGCACCAAGAAAAGTGTCCACACACAGTGGGAGCTCCAAGAAGTACCTGATGGGTAGGCCTGCAGACGGAAGGATGGCTGGTCAGCTGACCTCACAGAAGAGCCAGGGACATGACAGACACCCACGGAGGCAGAATGCTCAGTGGCTATTTCCCACAGCAACAGCCGTGCAGGCTCCGCAAATATGTAGGATTATTAATCAGCTCAGATCACATCTCTTCAAACACCTATTAAGCCTTCAGAGGGCTCAGACTAAGCTGTTAAGGTCCTCCTAGGAGCGTTTATGCAGAGTAAAATGCGAATTCTCTCTGCCCAGCAGAATCAGAGAGGAACATCTGAGGAGGGAGTCCATGAGCAAATCCAGGAAGTGTCCTGCAGAGGAAGTGTCCTGCACTCTAGGAAGAGAGGCTAAATTTATTTTGGGGAGAGGCCTTCCTTCTCAGACATTTTAGTCTTTCCTAAACCATTTCTCAAGAAATGACTTGCCTGCTGTTATGGGTGGGTGTGAGGTGTCCCCCGAAAGCTCACGTGTGAGACAATGCAAGAAGGCTTGGAGGCAAAAAGATCGGGTTGTGAGAGCCTTAACCCAATCAGTGAGTTAATCCCCTGAGAGGGATTAACTGGGTGTAACTGAAGGCAGGCGGGTGTGGCTGGAGGACATGGTTAGTGTTCCAAATGATGTTTATTGGATCCATTTTGGAAACAGACAACATGAAAAAAGTTTTGGTTTGTTTTCACTCGGAGTCAAGAGTTGTGATTGCTTCTGGTCATTAAACCTCAGTCATGGGAAAATCCTGGCATAAATAAAAATGAATCTTCTTCACACACGGGAGGAAAGTGGTGAAAACGCTAAAGGTTTGACACTTGCAATAGGTCTGACAGCTAAAATGCCTGCAAACATCCACAAAATGTTTGTGTACAGTCTAAAATATTTGCTTTACTATATCATCAGGTGTGTACAAGGGTAAAGTTGTAAACTGGCTAAGAGTCAGCAGCAATTAAGTACACTGGGCTGTACAGACACTCCCATTCTCACCCTGAGAGCTTATGTATTTCACTGATGACTGCTCTCCTCATCATGAATATTTGAGATATAGAAAAGGCATTTTAAAAATACATATCATTAATCTCATAAACTAAAAAAAGCAAACCCAAGCATGATTAATTATTTGCCTGGATCAAAAAATAGCAGTCTCAAGTGTGTACTAATTAGGACAGAAACCATCAGTTAAATAAATCAAGATGTTATCTACTGATGTTCCATTTACTAATGCATAATCATCAATTTGTGGAATTTATACAACATATGCTCAGAAGATCTCCTTTGAACAGTTCTCTTACATCACTCCCTTAGAAGGATGAAATTGAAACAACATTTTAATCAAATTTTCCAAGTCACAAGCCATCAAAACACAACCCTAGTCTTATTTCAGGTCTTCAACCATAAAGGAAATACCATCAAGGCTTGCGAGCTGGGAAGGTCTCTTCTCCAGCTGGCAGCGTAAACGAATGCTCATCCTCTCCCAGTCCTCTCTTGCCAAGTCAGCAGCCTCAGTGGTTCATATCTTAATATTTCATAAGTGAAACTTCCAAAGACCAACAGAATCCTGAAAGGCCACCATGTGCCCCCAGCCAGGTCAGGGGAACCTTCTCTGTTTTCTGGAGCTGCTATCAGTGAGGCCAGCAGACAAATACAAAGAGGAGGACAGGGACTTGGGTAGATAAAAAGCCCCGGGACCTGGAAGGAGCAATCGTAAGGACAAGCCACAGTACCAAAGCCTGCTGCCTCAAACAGCATTCTGAGACCTGAATGTCAGAATTTCCATGCTCGTGGGTACTTATGTAAATCCCAGGGAATAAACATCCCTCCAAAAATCTTGCCCGCCTTCCTCTGTCTTCCTCAACTGACAGCAATATTCTACATGCTACGATCCTCTACTGTAGGCAACAGTGTCCCCACCCCAACACAGCTTTGCCTAGAGTCCCTGATGCTCACATGCGAGGCCTCCCCAGACTCAGCTGAGGCCCCCAGCCCTGCCCACCACAGGTCCCTTTCTGAGCCACTCCCCGTCTCCTTTCGCAAGGATCTGCTGGTTTTTAGCCTGAAGACACACCCACTTGGAAATGAACAGTGCAAGACCCTACGTGCAAATATTTGCAAACAATGTTCTGTAACAATACACATTTTAAAAATTCAAGTCAAATCCAGGTACAGACTAATTGGTTGGTTTCAGCCAGCCCCTCACATCCATAATAGGAAAAGTGGTCCGTTTCTGAAATGAGAGGCATTAAGGCACCCGTGTCTCCTAAGGAGGTTAGTTCCTTGCGCTTTGGAGTAGGCCTGAGAGGGAAATGCTGAGGTTTAAAGAAAGATAGGTGCTAGCCAGCTTGTGGCTCTCCTGGGCCAAAAAAAAAAAAAAAAAAAAAGAACTTTGTGCAGGCAGCACACGGATGTGGGTAAGGATGGACCCTCACCCACCAGTGGGCAACACATTCCCAATAATTCCAAAACTAAAATAAGGAGGGCACATGTACAGGGCCACATGTGACAAGCTGGAGTTGACTTCCACGCCAACATAACCTCCCTAGCGCTCTTCTCACCTGCAAGCTTAGAGGGCAACGGCAAGGCCAACCCATTCTTGGTGGTTTTGTGTGTGGTCCTGATGACCTCCGCTACAGTAATGCCAGGGGCACTGGAATATAGCATTGGGAGCACCAGGCAGTCAGTGGCTGGGAGGAAATGGCCCAGGGATGAAGATCCAAGTCAGGTGGGCAAGGGTGGAAGTCAGAAAGGGAGCAGGAGCAACTGGGTCTGTGTGGCTATGAGGAGCTGGTCATGGTCACCCAGAATGAAGGTTTCCCACTAGGGTGTTTAGACCATGCTGGTACCCTAAAGAAATAAGGCAGCGTTGCCCAAAGGAAGAGCCCCTTGGTGGTCCCTGGGTGGGGCTGTCCTCATCCCAGATGCAAAGCAGGGGCTGGGAAGTCCTGGAAGCCCCTCAGCTGAGGGAAGCACAGTTGAGCTCCGAGTCCTCCTGGCTGCCCCCTGCCACCTCCTCCAGCTCATCGGGGCTGTCGGTGATGTTGGGCTCACTGGAGCACTGCCGGTGGGGTGGGGGGAAGTTAGGCGGCAGGAGCAGGCACTTGTCCTCGCTGCCAGCCTCCTCCCCTAAGCCCGAGTGCATCATGGTGGCCATGGCCAGCAGCTGGATGTCCGAGTGGGCATTGGCCACCGTGTGCCGCCGAACGCTGCCGCACTTCTCCAGATAGGCCTCTCCCTCCTGCTCCGTCAGTGGGCTCAGGGCCATCTCATTCAGTGGCCGGCTGGCTGCGGTCACTGGAGTGGCATAGTTCAGGAGAGTCACCTTGGGCCGGACCCTGGAGTGCCGCCTGGCTGCAAGAGAGAAGAGCAGCAGAGGCTGTAACTGAGGAGGGCGAGGGGCAGCCTAACACTCCTCACTGTGGGGAGAGTGGGCAGTCAGCAGCTCACCTCCAGGGACAGCTGCTGGCATCTGAGGAGGAACACTGCAGCGTCCAAGTGTCTCTCCTTCTACTTCACCTGTTCACACCAGACATCTGCTTGATCCACCCACCCCCCACAGTGGGTGGCACCAAAAGACTGTCCTGGATAGATTAGGGCAAAGGAATCTCTTTCCCAGCTGCTAACTGAGCTGCCCTGGATTTGCCCTGAATTCTACCAGTCCTTGAAGACCTGAGCATTGGCTGGGTTGACTTCCTGACCTTGTTCAGGAAGTGGTCTCAGCAGTGCCATCCACTCTCATGAAAACAGCTTCACAGGCTTAACTCCAGAGGAAGAGGTAACTGGGGATAGGAGGCGCTTAGCTAGCGAAGCCAAGGCAGCAGGACCTTCCTCCAAATCATGGATGCCTCTCGCCTTCCACCAGGTCAATGAGCTGAGACCTGTGTTCAAGTCAAGCCAACTCTCCTGGTTTCAGACAGCCTTTGACACCACCAGAGAATAAGTGAGACTCCCTGGATGGCCCCAGGGAGGCAGACTGCAAGAGGAAAGCTGGACATGAATGTTATAAAGCTGCCACTTTCCATATTCCAGAAACTGCTAAGCTTGACATGCATCTTCTGAACCCTCCTAGAAACTGACGTAGTTATGATATAGGATTAGCTCCCATCGTACAAATGAGGAAACTGAGTATCAGAGATAACAACTTACCCATGGTCACGCAGCTAGAATGTAGTCCAGCCAGGACTCACACAAGCTGTCTCCCCTCAGACCATGCTCTTCCTAGCTGCCCATGCAAAAACCACCAATAACTATAATAGATAAATTACCTTAAGGGAAGGACGAGGCAGTATATGGCATTCAAAGGTGGGAAAAAATATCTGGGGACAACCAGATAACCTGCCAAGAAGGATGTTCACAAGATGGGATCTTCTGGGTGGAGGTGGCAGTTCTGACAACGGAACAGCCCAAGCAAGCTGCGGAGATGGTGCACCCCTCGGGTCAAAGCCTGGACGGGACACAGAGTTCACGAAACAATGGAGCAGTGTCCTAAGAGGTCACAGAATGCCGGATGCAAACATCTGTGATGCATCACAGGCCATGGCGGCTGGGGGCAGGATGCGGTGGCTTCTAGGAGATTGCCCTGGTAGGGATGTGAGGATGGGCTGGGGCCAGAGAGCAGAAGTGAGGTTTTGAAGGGAAAGGCTCCAGAATCATTTTCTATCATAAATATGGATTATGTGAGAAAACAATTAATGCCCACATCAGAGTCAAGAGAGAGGAAACCAGGACAGGAACTAGAATTGTGGCAGTGATGGGGGCGAGGGATGAGGATGACAGGAGGGAGACCGCAGGCCTGGACAGGGTGAGCAGGGACAGGAGGAATAGAGATGGCGACAGGAAGGAGCCACAGGAGAGCCAGGAGGCAGCAACCTGGGGTAGGCACTGGAGGTGAGGAGGCAGCAGAGGAGCCAGCTTGTGAGCCCCAGCCAGCCACGTGGACTCCGACCCTGAGGTGCCTCTTGCAGGCAGATGGATGTGCAGTTTGGAAGAGATGTTTAGAAATGTGGATATTTTCAAAGATAGGACATCAGAAAACGCTTACAGCATGGTATTTGGAGACAAAAGGAGAATACCAACAATGGTATCATATGTGCTTTTTCCTTTTCCAAACAAAACAGATTATACTGGGTGGTGTACACACACACACACACACACACACACACGCACACAGCCAGGAAGACTCCACATGAAAATACCAATTGTAGTTACCTCTGAGAAAAGAGGTTATCAATGATTTTTAAATTTTCTTCCTTATCCTCTTTTTGATGTTTGATAAACTTGATT
>PVKS010038288.1:0-18026 GCA_004027875.1 Aplodontia rufa
TGAGTTAAATCCAGATAAGATGTAATGCTTTACAATCTAATACTTTTTTTAGAATTATAATGGGAAGGGGAAGGGAGGGATAAGGGAGGGTAATTGGGGAGGCACTCCTGGGGATAATTGCAATATCCAGAATATATACATATTTTATGCACATTTTATATTATTTTGTTAAAATCTTGTAAGGTTGCTCAAAATAAAAAATTAAAAAAAAACAATAAAAAATATTGTAACCTTGGGCAAACTACTTAACCTGTTTCTTATTGTATTCATGTATAAGATATGTGATAAGTCTATATTGTATAGAGCTATTGTGAAAATATAAAGAATGCAATGTGTTTACTTATTGAGCAATCACATTTTCACTTCCCTTTCACTCAAGTTCCCAACTTGAGTCTATATATTTGGGGTGTTTTTTTAAAATTTCTCATCTTTTAAAAACATATGGATAAATAAATAAGTATATGATTATACATATATCTATATGTGTACACATGCGTACACACATATATACCTATTTTATCTTTTGGTATATGTGAATTTATACATGTATCTGTGTATAAATACACAGATATACATTTTTCTCCTTTGATCAAGATTCTTTTCACTTCACCCAAATCCCCAAACATCTTAGGTTGTTTTCTTTTCCTAATTTGGAAATTAACTGTTATAGTTTGGATATGAGTTGTCACCCTAAAGCTAATGTGTGAGAAAGTGCAGGGATTTTCAGAGGTGCAATAATTAGATTGAGAGAGCTAAATTCTAATCTGTGCGTTGACCCTTTTGATGGATTAATGGTTAATAACTTTAGGCAGGCAGGGTGTGGCTGGAAGGAGTAGATCACTGGGGACACAGCCTTGGAGATTCTATAATCCCTGGCTCCTTAAACTCAAACTCTCTACTTCCTGGATATCCTGAACTGAGCAATGTTCCTCTGCCACACTCTTCCACCATGGTGTTCTACCTCACTTGAGCATAGAGTTGTGGGGTGAGCCCATGGTGGACTAGACCTCTCAAACTGTGAGACAAAACACATTATTCCTCCTCTAAGTTTTTTTTGGTCCATTTATGACAGAATTCTCTGTGGGACAATAATCAGTAATTTGCTACTTTGGAATAAAAAGTAAGGAGATAATAAACAATTATTGTTTATTTGCAGATTCAAAAGAAAAATAGAAAAAAATCCATCACAGAGGAGATAAAAAACAAAGGTAAAATTTTGTTAAAGAACAAAGACTTGATTGTAATCTCTTAAATGTACCAATCCTGAAGTGTACTTCAGAATTTGAAAATGAGTGCTAAAAGTAAAGAAATAGAAACATAATATCATTAACAACACACATTTTTAAATTGTACTTGGAACTGCAATTTGCTGAAGAATTATTGTTTCAAGTATTATTTATGTCTTAGGATAAGAGAGTGAACAATAATCCTTTCAGTTACATGATAGCTAATAATTTGTCTTGAAAAAGTAATTAATTTCAATTTATAGAGATCTTTTTTGATCATTGTTAACATAGCAAATATGTTGAATATTTGCATTACTTTTAACTTTTATCATAGTTGACATTTTTTTCAGACAAATTAAAGATTTGTTCTGTTATATTTTACCACATATGGCATATATACTTGTGATGTGAGTTTGATTATAATTAACAAACATGTATATAATCACACATATATGTTCATGCACAAAGATGTTTCAGATTGTGTAAATAGTTATCATGTGTTATTTAATAAGTTTTTATTTCTACTGTAAGAAGAAACAAAAACAACTAATTTATTCTATAATCAAGCCATGAATCATACCTAATTATATGGAATTCTTATATTTTCTTCTTTCATTCAACTGTATCAACATCAGACCTTCTATGGCTGGACAAGTCTGATATATATATTGAGAGAAATTTTTATGTAATACAAAAATAATTTCACAAATATTTTGTGTTAGATCTTCACAATACATTCTTTCACTATTCAATTGTTAAAATAATTATATAATAGGTATAATGTTCCATCATGGTTTGGATCATCAACTTTAGTGCCGTCTTCATTTTCAAATATTTAGTGAGTGGAAATTTACTCAAAACTTCCTGACAAATTAACCTGGTAGTTTAATTTTTTTTTCACTTTTTTTCTGTACTTGAGTAAATATTAATTCTAAAAATCATCTGAACCACTTGTTTAAAGAACATATTCCTCTTCTTTACTCTGCCATCTGGAGGAAAGTTCCAGGAATGATCCCAGAATGTAACTTTAGCATGGACCTCAAGGTAATGCATTAGTTAGGTTTGTACTGATGAACAGAACCTAAATGAGTTAGAGGTGTGTGTGTGTGTGTGTGTGTGTGTGTGTGTGTGTAAAATGAGGAATTGGTTCATACGTTTATGAAAACTGAGAAGGCTCATGGTTAGCCATCCTCAAGTGAAAACCCTAAAAAGTAGGAAAGTTGGTGATGGAATTCAATCTCAATCCAAAGGCTTGAGTTCCAAGGAGTTAATGGTATAAATTTCCTGAGGGCAAAAGAAGGCACCTGTCTCAGTTCAAGCAGCAGACAGAAAAGATAAATCCTCCCTTCTTCCCTTTTGAGTTTGTTTCTTTGTTGTTGTTTATTTATTTTGTTTTATCTGTGTGTGTGTGTGTGTGCGCCCTTTCTTCTACTCAGGTCTTAAAATTGGATGATGCCATGCCGTCCCACATTGGAGCAATCTACTGAGTTTCTATGTGGTTCCCCAGATACCCAATCAAATTGCTATGTTATTAACTATCACAGGAATTTTTGAATAATCTACAGTCAATAGAAATACATCATCTTTAAACCATTTTAATCTTTATTCTTTAGTAGCTTATAAGAATTTAGCTGGAATGGAATTTAAATATTTCTTCAAAAAATTTTTTTGATATCATGTTTATTTTTAATTCATTTTCACTGACACTGTGCTAAGTTAGGCACTACTTACTTAAGCAGTAGTAGTAGATAGAAAAAGTTCTTATGAAGTACACGCAGCCAATAAGGGGAAGAGACATGTTCACACCCAGATTTCACTGTAGTCCCTTTCTTATGCTATCCTACTTCTTGTTATAGGTCTACATTATGTATCATAGAGATGGGTTTTTAAATTCAATACAAATTATCTCTGTATACCTCAGGATATCATTCATTTGCATGTTATGGTGTAGATAATGCTAGAAAGTTTAGAGGTAAGATGATCCGTTTTGAGAGCTTTAACTTCATCAGTGCATTAATCCTCTGATAGGGATTAATTTGGTGGTAACTGTAAGCAGGTAGGATATGACTGGAGGATGTGGGTCATTGGGCCATAACTTTGGGGTATATTTTGTCCTTCATGAAAGAAGTCTGGTTCTGCTCCCTGGTGTGATTTCCTGAGCTTCTTTCCTCTCCACACACTTCCACCATGATGTTTTCCTCACTTCTGGTTTAGAGTAATGAAATTGGCCATGTGTGGACTGAGACGTCTGAAACAGTGAGCACCAAAATCAACTTTCCCTCCTTAAAAATAGTTCTTGCCAGTTCACAGCAATGAAAAAAAATGACTTAAACAGCTGTGTGCATTAAGAGCACTGTGCATTCAAATCTTATGCTGTCAAGTTACTTTGGATGATATAAAATTAATCGGAGCTCTAGATTCTCACCTTTTCATAAAGAGTACATTTGATTTTTCTATTTACATGCAACACTACAATTCTGTTTCTCCAAGTTGTCCTTTTTCTCTAAGATTATCTGTATTATCAAATCTCCTATATTTGTGTCTTTGGAGAGCATGGGGATATGTTATTCATTTAATGATTAAAAATGACAAAAATAATCCTAAAAATCAACGTATACAGACTCCATTTAATGTTATCTCAGATTCACCTATCATCCTGGACCATTGTAATCCTGTAACTCGTGGAATATATATGCAAAGAGGAGAATATTAGATATCTACTTATATGTTTATTTATATCTAAATATAGAAATAGGAAATATACATATATAAACTTAAGCATATGCATAGATATCTTATGATATTTTTGATATTTTCTCCTTATGATTTTATTTATGTTCACTCTGCAGGTCATTGAGAACTACTAGAAAAATTGTACTACTTTTGAATCAGTGATAACTGACTTATTCAAGATATCATATTTTCAGAAGTTCAGAATGATCCAATTTTGTTTAGAATTATGGCTTATTTGCTAGCTTCTTAAATTTTGATTCAATTGCTAATGATAAGGTCATCAGAATAAAACACAGAAAGTATACCATAATGATCAGAAGCTAAAAGTGCTGAAAAGAGTAAGCAAAATCACCATTCAATCAGTAGAAGTTCTTTGATATCATAATTACTGTCAAAACCAGACCTGAAATCTGAGAAAATTAATCAATAAATATAGAAACACAAAAATGAAAGAAAAAAGTTCCCTGTATTCATGAATTGACTTTTGAGTAGAGGAATAAAATAGAAAATCTCTCGCACTCGTGAAAAGCTGGTGCTGCACCTAAATGAACGTTTGTGATAAAATTTCAAAAATTCCTGTTCCACTCCTAGTCCTAAAAGGACTATAACGCTTTATAGTTAACATATAAACTTTGAAAAATGCTATTAATCGTCAAATAAGCAAGACTTGAAGATACAATTACATATATGTACATAGTTTCATATATGCATAAATTAATTGATACCCACAATTCTGTGTTAAATATTGTAACTGTTTTACAACTGAATAAGCTAATGCTAAGAAACTCTAAGTGGCTTTGGCAACTCTAAATAACTGTTGTATAGCATATGCAGATTATCAGTTTATATCTCATATTTTCTCATGTGCCAACATTTCTTAAATCATATTGCATAGAACATATTTATATAGGGTTAATAATTATTTAGTAAAAGAGTGCATCACAATTAAATTGATTTGAGCAATATTGGAATAAAAATGTTAAATGGATTTTGCTAATTTAAGGATCCTTGGATGCTTTCCCATATAAAGGACTAATATAACTAGTATGTTCAAAGGTGTTCCGTTATATGGATCACATTTTGCAAAGGCTTATACTCTACCCTACTGCTTTTTCTGAATAATGAAGGATCCATAGGTTGCCCAAACTATGGGTTATAACTATATGAAATGGACTTGTTAATACACACTGAATTAATGATATGGTTCCAATCAGTGATACATATTTTTACATGTATTTTGTTCAGGTGGCCACAATGAGTATAGATACACTATGAATACTAATATTTTAAGCCCTAAAGTCTTCAGAAAATTTTTACTTCCTGTTATTTCATTTTTGTGGAAGATCTTTCTGACCTTTAAATTTAAGCACGTCCCTATTGTCATAATTCTTTTCTTACATTGTAAATAAAAAACGAAAAAAATGGCAAGGGAAATGTTACTTGTCATAAATATAAAGTCAATATTAAAATATTTTCCTTATAAGAATAAAAATGAAATTAAGTTGTTGAACACTGGAAAAATGCTGAGACTTTTTTTTTTAATTCTGTAGAGATTATTTGATTAAACAGTTATTTTTAAAAAAAATCCTGCGATTAAGCACATTTTATTATAGACTTTTCAATTTTAGAACAACTTAAATTTACAAATGCAAAGGTAATAGAATTATTTCCCAAATACTCCTCACCCAGGTTCCTCTTTTTATTAAAATCCTATGGTTCATCTATTCAGTTAGCAAGCCAAACTAATACATTATTTTTAACTGAAATCTCTGTTTTATCATATCCTCAAAGTTATTTGTCTGCTTTATTTATTTATTTTGATTTTTATTTTGTTTATCTGTTTTGGAGTTTGTATTTTCCTGGACACTGGAAACTCTAATTTCTTGCCTGGATGTTCCACCTTTGTTGTTGTTGTTTGTTTTGTTTTGATTTTCAGTGCTAGGGTTCGAATCAAGGGCCTCAGGCATTCTAGGCAAAAGCTCTTGACTGAGCTAAATCAGCATTAAATTTTAAATGACAATCATTTGCATTCTTCTTTAAAAGCTGGGTGGGGGTGTGTGGCCCAGTTGTAGATCAGAGCACTTGCTTGCATCATTAAGTGAAGCCCTGGGTTAGATCCCTAACACCAAAACAAAAAAATAAACAAAAAGAAGAAAAAATTTAAAAGTTTGCAGAGCTCAGAGAACAAGGAGTTTGTAATCAAACTGATTTTGTTTCTAAAAGTATCCTTTGTCTTCTTTATCTTTGCTAAAGAAGAATTTGAACCCCAGAGTCATCTGATAACATTTATATTAATGAGAAGAAGTGATTTTATTTTAACCTATTTCAGTCCACCAGTAAACGAAAAACTTATCTGCTAGAAACTCAGGAGGGAATTTTGGAGTTATTCTGTGAAAACCACTCTGACAGTTTTACTCCTTCATTCTCTACAGAGGTTTATAGCATATCTGAATTTGAAGGGGGAAAAAAAAACCTCAGACTGCTAAACTATATTTGCAAAATATGATTCCTACAGATGTCAAAAGTACTGTCTCCCTAATTTTACCTTCATTATGCAGTGCCTTCAGGCTCAGGCTCTGTAACTTTTCTATAAAGCACTTAATCTCTACTCAGGCCCCTTAGGAAGATGTAACAGCAATCAGTAAATAACAGTGCAGAGGCTGTTGATTACTATTGAATAAACTAAAATGCTTTCCATACATTGCAAACTAAAAATGGATTGCTCTCATCACTTATCTTTTTTTAATGACATTTTAAAGTCTAAGGGCCTTATTAATCAATGCATTATGTGATGTTTTCCAAAGATGTGCATGTACATTGCTTAGAAAACAGAAGAGTCGGATATAATGAGACTCTTCTGAGGAAATTAAATTAAATCAGTATTCATAAACATTAGGCACTTCATAGAGAATAAGATGGATGAAAGGTGCTAAAAAGAGAGATAACAGAAAAGGTAAGATAAAAGGAAATAATTATTGAGCAAAAATGACAGACCTTGTGATGATTGGTTTCTTGATTTATTTTATCAGTGTTTGCCTTTTCCCATTTAGAAATTAAAACAGAATTCTAAAAAAAGAAAAAAAAATCAATCTTCCAAACCTTTGTAAAGAATAATGATTACTGACTATACATAAAAGACTTCACTGGGCTGGAGTGGTGGCCTGGATGTTATGGTGCTTGCCTAGCATGCGTGATTACATGGGTTCAAACCCCAGTACCACATACACAATGGAGTGTCTAAGCAACAAAAGCCATGTGGAAAACTAAAAAAAATGACACACTCTCTCTCTCTCTCTCTCACACACTGTCCTATCTTTTAAAAAAACACTTCACATATTATCAATTTTATGACATTTTATATAAAACAATGATATTTAGCTGTTATTTGACAACAGAGATTATAATGATTTTCACTTTTAGTTCATATTCCATATGGCTTCATTAAAATGATTGCTGCATTTATACAAATTTTTGAGAGATAATTTTAATGTTTTAGGTTAAAAATTGAGAGATAATTATTAGCCTAAAAGATTTTCTTGCAATATTTACATTTTTAAATAGTTTTACGAAGGGTTAATTGGCAAAAATTTACATATTTAAATTATACAACTCAAAGTGTTTTCAGATTTGTGTTCACCCATTCATCATTACCTTCAAGATACTGAGGGCATCTATCTGTCTCATACTAGTTTGCAAAGACTGCCTCAATAGTACCAAACCTGGGTAGCTTAAACAACTGAAATGTGTTTTCTACAGTTCTAGGGGTTGGAAGTTCATGACCATTGATTTTTGGTGGGTTTCTTTCTTCTGAGATCTCCTTCCTTGGTTTATAAATGGTCATCTTCTCTTTGAGTCTTCAAATTGTCCCCTCCCTGAGTGTGAAACTATGTCCTAATCTCCTCTTTTATAAAAATATTATAGTATATTCCATCCTTACCCCTTAACTTTACGTTGATTGTCTTCTTAAGGACATTACACCGGTAGGTTCACATTTTGAGGTACCGGATATTAGCGTTCTAGCATGTGATTTTGGGAGGATGATTCAGCCCACAACTACCTTCCAGGTCCCTTTTGCATCTCATTTTCTGTCCCATCCCTAACTCACCTCTTCTCTTCCCATGAGTTCACCATTCTGTTTTCCATAACTATAGATGAGTTTTCATTTCTAAGAATTTTATGTTCATGAAATCTAGTAATGCATACTCTTTTTACTCCTGGCTGCTTTTACTAAACATAATTATTTGGGTATTCATTCAACTTGTCACATCTGTTAATATTTATTTTAACATTTTAAATGTTTTGTTGTGTTTCTCTATTCAAATTTGGATTATTTTCATATTTGGATTGTTAGATCAAGCTTCTAGGTTATTTCATTCACAGTATTTACTTTTTTTTTTTTCAGTAGTAAGGATTCAACCTAGGGGTGATAATATTCATGAGCTATATCCCTATCCCTTTTTTATTTTTAATTTTGAAACAGTCTTGCTAAATTTCCCAGGCTAGCCTCAAACTTGTGGTTCTCTTACTTCAGTCTTCCAAGTAGCTGGGTTTGCAGGCATGCACCATTATTTCGGGCAATATACAAATTTTTATATAAACAAGTTTTCCTTCCTCTTGGGTAAACATCTAAAAGTGAAATGACTATGTCAAATGGTGTATATGTTTAGCTGAACATATATCCAGAGGTTTTTCTAAGTTGTCTTACCATTGTACATTTCTACTATTACTATAGGAGAATTTTAATTTTTCCACATCTTCACCAACGCTTGATATACTATTTTAATTTTATACATTCTAAAAAATGTAGAAGGAACATCTTATTTCCCTAATAACCAAATATTTGCCATATCTGTCATTTGTGCTTTTAGCATTGTATATCTCATCTGAAACCATTATAAAACTTGCTGTTTACATAATATTTTCAGATACTTTGTCCACTTTTTTACTGGGTTACATATTTATTAGTGAGTTTTGTGTGTTTTCAGTATATTGTAAATACATGTCATATGTCAGGTATGCCACTTACAAATATTTTTCCCCAGTATATGGATGGCCGACTTGTTTTCTTAAAAAAGTATTTTCCAAATAGTAGGAATAGTGAGTTTAATAAACTTTACTTTAAAAAAAAATTCATCATAATGTACTTTTGGTGCATTATCTAAGAAAGAAGACCAATGGAACAGATTAGAAGATACTGAGACAAGCCTACAAATCTTTAATGATCTGATTTTGATAAAGGGAGTAAAAATATAGTGTGGTGGAAAGAAAACTTGTTCAACATATGGTGCTGGATGAACTGTGCAGCCATATGCAGACACTGAAATCAGATCCTTATCTCTCTGCACACAAATCAAATTGGAATAGATCAAAGAGTTAGAAATTAAACCAGTAACTATACAACTGGCAGAAGAAAAAATAGGATCAATATTCCATGACATGGGTGTAGGTACCACCTTCCTTAACCAGACTTCCATAGGGCAAGAATTAAAGCCAAGAATAAATGAGTAGTAAGCCAGTAAACTGAAAGAAAAGCTTCTGCATAGCTAAAGAATTAGTTGAGAGTATTAAGGGAGAACCTACAGGTTGTTTATAGCAGCTCAACTTACAGTAGCTAAACTATGGAGCCAGATGCCCCTTGATGGACAAGTGGATTCAAACGCTGTGACTGACACACACACACACCACAACACCACAGTGGAGTTCCACTCTGCTATTAGAATGATATCATACCATTAAAAGCCAAGTGGATGGAGATGGAAAAATTATACTGAGTGAAACATCCCAAACTCAGAGACTTAAGGGCCAAATGGCTTCTCTTCGCATGTGGAAGCTAGAGTAAAACCTAAGACAGTTAGAAAGTTATTGAAGCTCAAAAATAACATAGGTGCATTTTCACACAAGTAGGGGGAACCATATCTATGAAGCTGAGGGGAGAAGGGAGGGAGGCAGTGTAAGGAGGGAGGGATTAGGGGGTTATCAATGCACCTGGGAACCCTTGATTCCCATGAGAAGCTCAACTATACATAGGCGGACAGAGAAGATCAGATAATTCAAAAATTAATACACGTGTATATGCTTACTTCTATGTAGAACATGGGAGTAATGCAAAGGAGACATGAGAATGGGGAGTAGTGGAAGGGGAGGATCCTGGACTAGGATTTAACTTAAATTACTTTGTCAAAATTCATCGATGCATGAATATGTAACAACAATTCCCGCCAATGTGCAAGACTATGTTGAACAAATAAAAGAAAATAAAAAAAAATTAGGACTGCAAAACTTCTGCTAAACTCTTCACTATAACTTTTCTATGAGCCTTCTAGTTCTTCTCTTGCAGCTTTCTTTTCTCTCAATTTTTCTTTAGCTATGCATTCACTAGGCAACAGGAACTTTTTAGCGAATTTTTTGTCCTAAGGGACCACTCCATCACATATGCTGCTCATCTTTGACTAAAACATCATTTTGTAGTGCATGATTATATCTAGAACAAATATTATAATCTGAACACTATGCTATCCACTAGCTCTTATGTAGAAATGTTTCTCAAATACATTGTTTTATTTTAAAATTAACATAGGCCTGTAAAATAAAACTTCCAAATGAACTGGAAAGATATAACCTAAAAAGAGAGGGGGGAGGAATATTCTTTACTGTATCTACTATAAATTTCTGAGCAGAATTAAGTAATATTTAGCAAAAGCTATAAACCTACATGATACAATCTATGGACAAATGTGAATTAAACTGTGTTCTATGAACGACATGGAAATGCATATGAAGGAGTATTCAATGAGATATGGATCAATAAAAAGAACATAACAGAGTGCACTATGGAAATACTAAGTTTGAGGGACCTACATCCTAGGGAAGATAATGATAAAGGAATTTATCATTTCAAATCTAATTACACTTGCATGGTCTAAAGGTGCAAAATAAAATTTCTCTGTATATTTGGAAATCAAGAATGACACATTTGATCAAATTGTTATGTGCATATGCAAATAAGGTATAATTAATCTATTATGTATTATCACAATTCACCAATAAAAAGAATGACAAATAATGTAAGATGTAGAATAGCTTAGATGGATGACAATGAAAATATCATGTATAAAAACCTGGGGAAGCCTGCAAAAGCAAAGCTTTGGTAGAAATTAATAATCCTAAGCAAAAGCATTACAGAGGGAGAAAATTCAAAATTTAGAATAGCATACCTATGAATAAAATAGAAATATATGAAGAAATTGACCTGAATATGGTAAAAGAAACATAAAGACAAGAACAGAAACTAATGAATCAAAATAAACAGAGTCAGATTTGTAAATTAAATATACATTTTACTAAACATGAGTAGTTCTATGTATTTATGAAAGAAATTGGTCAAAATTGACAATACATTCTGTATGTGTGTACATGCGTGTACATATACACTATTGAATAATACAATGTGTTAAATTGGGGTTAATACTTTTTTAAAGTCTTGCTTAATATTTAAAAATTAATCAATGTAATTTTATGAAACTAGAATAAAAGGAAAAAATGTGATTATTCCAGCTGACCCAAAAGGAAGTGGAATTTGATGAACTTCAACATCAAATAAAAACAGTTAACAATTTGTGAAAGTATATTCATACCTATCAATACATATATATATTAAGCACAGTTTTTACTAACAAAGCATTGAGATTCTCCCTCCTTTATTCTAGATATGTTTGTCTTGATCTTAAGAATGAGGTAAAGTTAGTACTTTTCTCTAGTGTATCTAACATTCTACTTAATGAATTAAGGTAAGAAAAGAGAAAAATATCCTATTTTGAATGGGGAAAAAAATTTGCCATTATGTCAGATATGTACTTTTTTAAGAGAGAGAGCAAGAGAAATAAAGAATTAATTTTACTTATTTTTTTTTATTTGGCTTTTGTTTCTCCAAGCTTTAGTTGGGTATGTGGTGCTGGGATTTGAACTGGGTCCTTGTGCATGCCAGGTAAGTGCTCCAAATGCTGAGTCACCGCTCCAGACTAGATATGTACTTTTTTTTTTCTTTTTTTAAAAAAGAAAGAGAAAGAGAGAGAGATAATCAACTTTATTTAGTTTTTCATGTGGCTTTCTTTGCACCTGCCCTTAGTTGTGTAAGTGGTGCTGGGGTTTGAACCTGCGTTCTTTCTTGATCTTGCCAGGCAAGTGCCGCAACTGCCGAGCCACCACTGCAAGCCCCAGATATGTACTTTTGAAAGCTCAAAGTATCTACAGAAAATTGAAATTGAATTATAAATATACAAAATATCCTGCATTCAAAGTTAAGATACTGTAGTAATTAAAAGAAATAACACAATTTAATTGCAATCAAACATCATAAAATACCTAATAGCTTTTTAAAGCCATGAGTGTGTAGAGTAGCTAAGACAATTATTAAATTACGTATATGTTATTAAGGAACAATTTAAATCATGTGTTGCTTAAATTATGGCTGAACTGCTTGTCAACAAGAACATTGCAAACTTAGATTTAAAAAAAAAAAAAAAAGAACATAGCATAGCCTCAATAACAGCAGCACAACTCACAAGAGCCAAGTCATGGAACCAGTTCAAATGCCCCCTGCCAGATGAATGGATTAAGAAATTGTGGTTACATACACAACGGAGTTTTACTCAGTCATCAAAAAGAATAAAATTTACGGCATTTGGATCGTATTAGAGATCATATCAAGTAAAGTAAGCTGAAGTCAGAAAATCAAGGGACAAATGTTTTCTCTTATAGGCAGAAGCTAGTGTAAAGTGGGGAAAATGGGGATGGCCTATCATAACAACAGAGGGAAGATCTGCAGAGTAGAAGGAAATTGGGGGGAAGAAAAAGGGATAGATAAGGGGAGGGAATTCAGAAAAAATTTGGAAAAATTGTGCTTTGGGCATGCATAAGTAAGTATACTACTGTAAATTCCATCTTTATATCTACAAAGTACAAATTGTAATATCAATAAATGAGTGCAAAGTAGAGTGGGATAGAATAAGAAGAGAAAGGGGGGCACTGGGGACTGAAATGGAGTAAACTAACTTTCGTGCATGTATGATTTTTTTCAAAACGATCTCAACTATTATGTGCAATTATAATACACCAATACCAGTAAAAAAAGAAATGGAAAGAAAAAGAAAAAGCCACAGCCTAAAGCACACCATTTAAGCATTTCCCAGAAATTCCTTTATTTGAGCATACTTAGTTTCAGGCCTTGAAAAACAAGAAAATTCCCCATAGAATTCTTAGGCCTTGTTTAGATGATCCTGTGGAAGGCTGTCCACCCTAATAAATGTAACTCGTAATTAAGATTTCTGCATCCACTGAGCATTCATGGCCTAAAGAAAAAGAAAATAAAAATGATTCATGTTTTACTTAAATTTTAACTAAACTGCTGGTTGATGAGAACATCACAAACTTAGTGAGCTTTAAACACACACACGTGAGATTTTACGCGGTCGGGCATGTAGGTATGATTTTAGGCAGAGTCATGCTTTGCCATGTTTATTTGAGGTGCTTATTAGATGCATTAGTGGTGACATCAAATAATCAATTGTCAATAAGAGAAGTGAGAAGTGTCATTTAGCTGTTGTAGTTTATGACATCATGATACTATGGCATTACAAGTGAATGTGCTAGACCTGAACAACATAAAGAAGTACCCCTCAAATGGTTTTTAAATAAAAGCTGAGCAATGTTGCAACCTGTCTCCAGCTTTGATATCTCCCGTGGCACCAGACTCACAGTCTAATAATATTATTTTTTCTTTAGGCTTTTCAAACTCTCCATATCTGAAATCCAACTTACCGTGTCATTGTCTTACTTCTTTCACAAACCTGTTTGCTTTGTATTTTCAACAGGTATTGATGGTTCTGTCATTTATAGAAGTGTATATATATACATAAAATATGTGTGTGTATGTATATACACACACACATATATATATAGAAGTATATATGGAATGGGATTTCTTTAATTTCCCTTCCTTTCTTTGTCTTATCTAACATCAAGTGGTTGGTTAATTCTGTGAAAATAGGATTGATGTTCTGTTTTATTGAAGGCATGCTATTCGGAGCCATTTTATTTAGAACAGATTATTTCCAAAAAACAAAACCTGTTTATTCCAAGAAACTTATTCTTCATGCTTATAATGCTTTTATCATAGTCAGGGTTTGTACATACTTGTACATTTGCTTTACACCTTCAATTTCCAAAACAGTTCACCAGTCTTTGAAAGTACCTCACCTGTCTTCCAACAACCTTTATTGCTAATGAAAAAGATGCATGTGATCTTTGTTTTAAAATAATCTCTTGAGATTTGCTTTAATTTGGGGAAAAATTAAATGCAAAATGAATCACTACCTCTGGTAAATTGTCGTATTTTTGTTTCTGTTTTCCATTGTTAAAGGTGTTTTGGATAAGGTTTTCAATGTGAAATGACTTATTTTCTGTGGTTCTTTTCGGACTCAAGTTTCTTTCTTTGATTTATACTCAAGGACTTCTTAATTAATCCATTAGCTGTGACCACTCCATTTGGAAGAATTATTGAATATTTCATTCTTGTCTTTTAAGTTTTTAGTACGTTTAAACGTATCTAAGATATTAAATGAACCTTTTATCTTTGGTATTACTTCCTTTGGATAAGTTTCTCTCCTTGTTCACTCTTTTCTTCATAATGGGATAGTCACAGTATTTGCTAACTGTCACTTAGTCAAACCAATATTTGATTTAGTTAGCATTATATATTTATAGAGAAAATATTGATCTAACATTTTTTAAATATATACATCAGACAGGTGCAGTGGCACATATCTGTAATACCAGCAGCTCAGGAGGCTGAGGCAGGAGGAACAAAGTTCAAAATCAGCCTCAGTAATTTAGCGAGGCCCTAAGCAGGTTAGTGAGACTCTGTCCCAAAATAAAAACATAAAAAGGGCTGGAGGTGTTGCTCCATGATTAATTGCCCCTGGGTTCAATACTTGGTATCAAAAAATGAATAAATATATAAATAAATGTAAAATTAAATAAAATATGCACATCTGAGTCTTCATTGTATTGTTTTTAAATAATCAATGAATTGACAGTAGTAAAAGATATATATATATAAATAAATCATGTGCATATATGCTTAAAGCATTTTAAATTGTTAATAGAGTACACATGAAATAGTCTAATAAGGATATTTTAATTGTTAGAGTTATGTATTTTTATATCTTTTTGAATTTTCACCATAATGTGGAAAAGTGCTTATAACGTCAGTGTTCAAGAAAGAAAAAACTGATTTTTCTATCCCAAGGCATGTGTTTTTAATCTCACTTAAGACTGTATTTCTTACCAATTTTTGTGATACTTACTGGACATTGTAAGGAAGGGTTTATTCCATCCTCATTAAAATTAAAATAATCAATGTTTCTCTAAGGCTTTTGTTTCTTGCATGGGTTAAATTAATCATTAACCACACACTTGAAAAGACATCAATGAAAGTGCTCACACTTTTCTGTAAACATGAAACTGCTCTAAACAAAATCGTTTACACACATAGGATTTCTTTAAATTATATTATTTTGAAAAAAAAAGTATTACTAGCTCCAAAGAGAAAGATTTTCCAAAAATCAATTTACATTTTATATTTTCTATTTAAAAATTAAAGTTAAAATTCCTTATTTTGTGATATGATTTTTATGACTTTGTGTACCATATATTAACTTTGACAAATCAATATTTGGGAATTAAAACTAAAGGAATGTTCAAAGTGAGCTGAAGAATTCAACCTTATATGTCCATTCTTTGTAAAATTATATGAAATATTTCCAGGACTTACCGTTGGCTCAGAAATCAATTATATATGAAGATATATCATTCTTGAGAAAGAGAAAATTAAAATAAAAAAATAAATATCAAAGTTTCACAAGATACATTTTCTTAGTAATTGTAAAAAGACAATTGATACAACCAAATTATGAGTTGTGAGCATGCTGCCACTGGGAATTTTCATTCAGGCATAGGTTGTAATATTTACAAAGGATTGTAATGCTTAAGTTTTAAAATGAAATTCTGTCCTTGATGAATTAATCTTTTATTAGAAGTCACAATTTATCAGAAATTTTTATGGAATAATATAGTTATCCTTATCATCTTCTTCCTTATCCCCTCCTCATCATCAAATATGTCCATTTTTGTATGAACTGAAGTACATGTATGTAGATGGTTTATCATTATAATAGAAATCTTGCCTTTGGAGTTCATAAGTACAATTCAAGACTTAACTCTTAACCAATTTTAAAACTGCAGGTGCATGAAAATCCAACCTTCCAAATTAGTTCTTAATATGACTATATTTAGCTTTCTTTTGTAGTCACCAGCTTTAATTATAATGGCAACTTATAAAGTTAAAACTTTCAAGTTTTTATCAGGGGGACTAAGTCCCAATTTCCAATGTACCATGCTGGGAATGCTAGAACAATGAGTCTGTACTTAGGAGGAAGTTAGGTTCATACGCACTTCCAGCCAAGAGGGCTAATGACGTTAAAAGAAGCTTGCCATGCTTAATTTCTTTAAATCCTCTCATCTCACCATTCCTTTCATGGTCCCAGATTCACTCTGTTGACTCACATCTATGATTTAATTTAACCTAAAGCCAATGAAATCGAATCATTTGAGAAGTAAAGAGAACACAAAATGATGGACATTTAAACTCCTCTCATTGTACAGCCATGAGTCCACTGTTCCCTGAGGCAAAGCTAGAGGCAGAATTTAACAGAGGAAAGTAATTTTTAAAAAACGTGAAGGTCTTGAACTTTTGTCTGAAAAGTGGGAGATGAGTACTATGAAGCCCTGGTACAGGGTGTGGAGATCAGAAGAAAATATTGCTAGCAGGTGGATAGAGGGCTACTGTGTGCAAACATCAGAAGTTCAAATAAATGTGTTCGTGATTTATTGAGTAAAACTGTAAGACACTTTTATCATCCTCCCAGTGTTTAAGGAATTGGTCTCTGATTTTGTAGTATTTCTTAAAAAAGACAAGCCATTGTCATCCTCAGTCTGTTCCCGAATGGTTTTATCTATTTTGCTGTATGTGTACCACCAAATGTATAATTGCACTAACATTATAACATAGGACATTTCAATTAAAGTGTTCATCCAAGCTAGACTATTGATTTATGAGCCTCAATAGGTCACCTGCTTTATTTACTGAGCAATATATAACATGAACCACAGCTGTCATAATCCATTATAGAGAGAGACCGAAATAAATCATACTGTCCTGTAAAATTCCTCTCAGTAATCCTAATGAAAATCAGGCGTAAAATATTTGAATTTTTCCATTTTTCCTCTAGACTTTTTCATCCTTGTTATTTTCATAAGACTTGATATTTATTGCAGAAGGAGCTACTAGAGATTTGGGTAAGATTTTTTACAAAACTGTAATAGAAATGACTTTGTAACTTTGAATGAGAAGTTGTTTTTCTCACTAAGACACAAATTATTTATTAATTTTGATTTTCTAAATCAATTCAAATGAGCAACTCTTTATCATGGGAATTTAAGAACTCCATTGTTATTATAAATAACTAAACCTTTGGTTCCAACAGTGATGTTCCTAAAATCCCCATGCTGCTTCCAGCCTCTCAGAATTTTAACTCTGTCTCTTGGCCTCTCACTTCATTTCCTATGTATGCAACCACAGAGGAATAGGTTATCTTTCTGAAGAGCTACTTAGCAATAATGTTGCCAGCCTGAAGACAGCTAATCCTGATATAAGTAAAGGAGTTTCTTGTGAACAAAAATACACCACACATCTATAGTGGAATTTGAAGCTCTCTTTACAAAGGAAGAGGAGCTGTCTAGCATATGTTAATAGATATATTTCTATTCTGAAATGTATTTAAGGAAAAGTAGAATAAAAGTAGAAGGAAGAGATTAACACACAGCTCTATAGATATTCTTCAAATAATTTGGCCTCTGGTAATGAAATAGGAGATACTTCTCATGGCTTCATCTTTTCATTTTATTTGATAGAATCCACTTTGTATCAATGTTGAAAATTTTGCATTGAGA
>PVKS010038289.1:0-18035 GCA_004027875.1 Aplodontia rufa
AGAGAGAGAGAGAGAATCAATTTTATTTATTTTTTCGTCTGGCCTTTGTTTCTCCGACAGTTATATATGGTGCTGGAGTTTAAACTGAGGTCCTTGTGCATGCCAGGCAAGCACTCTAACCACTGAGCCACTGCTCCAGCCCTGAACTTTATTTCCTAACAGTTCTGGAGTTCGGGAAGTCCAAAATCAATGTACAAACTAACTCGGTGTCTGCTGAGGGCTTGCTTCCTCATATACACCATCTTCTGTGTTCTCAGTGGTGGAAGGGCCTAGCTAGCTCTCTGTAAGTGCCCATCCAATTCATGAGGGCAGAGCCCTGATACCCTAATCACCTCCTGAAGGCCCCACTTCCTAATGCCATCACCTCGACGAGTAGGTTTCCTTGTATGAGTTTTGAAGGGACACACACAGACCATCCCAGAGGGACTGAGGTGGACATTATTTATTGGAATACTGACTCAAGCAAGACCCCCCCTGGTAAACACCTGCCCTGTGATTCCCTCTACCTGTCCTGCTGCCACACCTTATGACATCAGTCTGGCTTCCCAAGTCTGTGCCTACTCCAGAGCTCTTCCTGTGTAAACACGGAGCTGCACATCTGCGATAAATTAGCCTTAGGCGAGCTCGGGTGGTGAGTGTTTTTTCCAGGGCATCCCACATTGTCTTAGTTTCAGATCCAGAAAACATTCATTAGGAGTCTTTTGTTTGCCAGCTGCGGTGCAAAGTCCCCTTTTCAGGTAAAGAAACTAAGTTTCAAAGGATTTAAATGATTTACCTATGCACTTGACCCCAAAGTTCAGTGAGATTACTTTTTTTTTTTTTTTTTGGTACCAGGAATTGAACCTAGGGGTACTTAACCACTGAGCTACATCCCAAGCCGTTTTTATATTTTGTTGTGAGACAAGGTCATGCTAAGTTTCTCAGGGCCTCACCAAGTTGCTGAGGCTGGCTTTGAACTTGAGATCCTGCTTCCTTGGCCTCCCGAGTCTTTGGGATTACAGGTATGCGCCCTTGTGCCTGGTGAGGTTTTTTTGTTTTTAGTAACAGGGTTTTTATATGAACTCCACAGAGCATGAAGATTTAACTCTTAAATTCAGGCAGGAAAGAGGTTTTTTGTAAAGGCCAGCTTTGATCAATTGGTAGTGGCTACCTCTAGTCTTGGGAGTGGCTGCCCAAGGTTGTGGAGCAAACATGTTGTAATCCATTGGCAGAGTGTGGTACTGGAGGAAGAGGGTGTCTGTAGAGCCTGCTCTTGACCTGAGGCCGTTCTGTCCACTTTGACCATGTTGGAGTCTCCTCTAATGAGCACGAGTTGCCTTGGGTTTGTTTCTTGCTGCTTTAAGGGGGTTTGTTTATTACCTGAGTTGGCAACATCATCTTGGCCTCTGCCTTCAGGAAAGAAGCTAAGAATCTAGGAAAGAGCCTAACGACCTATACTTGGACTCTCATTCTTAAGCAATTTAGATACTTTAGAATTATCATGGAGTTACACCATTTTAGGGGCTTAGAAAAGTGGGTTGAAAGTGAATGTTTGGTGTATGAACTTTTACACAAACAGGGGGAACCTTGCCTAGGATACCTGGAGACACAGGGAGGGGTGGGGAGGAGGGAGGGATTCGGAAGGACATCTAGGAGACTGGAGGGAGGGAGTATGGGGGAATCAGCTCAGAAGGAGATCTCCAACCTCCATGAGAAGTCCATTTAACTCAGGGGTTCTTTTGGAGGAAACAGAGCCATAGGGAACCCAAAGGGGGAAACCATGGCATGGCATCAGCCTTGGCTAACTATGTGAATATACATTTGTTCTTGTTGTTTGATAATGATTCACCCTTAACTGTAAGTCCACATTCAACTAATTAAAAAAAAAAAAAAAGAAGAAAGCAAATGTTTGAGCGAGGTGCAATGGTATACGCCTGCAATCCCAATTACTGGGGCGACTGAGGCAGAAGGATCACAATTCCAGCCCGGCCCGGGCAACTTAGTGAGACCCTGTCTCGAAAAAGATAAAAAGGCTGCGAATGGAGCTCGGTGGTAGAGCACCTTTCCCTAGGGCTCCTCAGTGTATATGGATTTTTGGGAAGGTCACAGCAAGGAGCCAAACCTGCTCATATTGAATTGGGCACACTCAGAGCAATGGTTCCCAAACTTTGGCCACCTCAAAATCAGCTGGAAGTCTTGTGAAAATAGAGTCCTGGGCTCCACCCCCAGGAGTTTCTGCTTCAGGTGGTGCAGAACGTCACTCAGAAATTGGCATTTCTGATGTGTTCTCAACAGGCCTCCACTCGGGTTTCCATACCATACTTTGAGAACTGCTAACAAGGAGGTGCCTTGAATGGGTGGCTTAGTGTGGGTCTGTTTGTAGATTGTTTATGTGTGCTTTGTGGCCAGTTCCCCCGCCTGTGGCTAAGGGGTTCTTTTCTCAAATATTTAAGGGGCACCTCACATATCACCGCCTAAGGGACATTTAATCTAAAAGCTCATCCTTACAGGACTTAGGAGTCTGGTTTGGGGTTAATAATTGCAGTGTTGTGGGAAGAGGACTCACTGGTGCTTGTCCAGTGGCCATGGCAGGGGGCGTGACACAGTGTCTTGGTGAGGGGCCGCCTCCTGGGGAAGGCAGGATTTGAGAGGAAATCCAAGGATGAAAAAAATTGTTGGCTGGGCGTGCAAAGTGGGGAAAAGAAACTCGGAGAAGAGACTGTGCACCCCAGAACCTGGAGATGCCGCACCAGGCTAGAAGAAAGGTTTGCAGTTGTCCCGAGAATGCCATTACGATTCTGATAATGAATCAAAGTGTCAACCTATAATCATAATGACAACGTTGCCACGCATGTTGTATAGTTGTGTTGCCGGTGGAAATGGCTTTGCCACTAGTGTTCCATGAATACTCAGGAGTCAGGTTGGCAGGAACGTAAGTTTATTCACAGTCAGTGTTGAGGAAGATGGAGAACTTTCTGTCTCAAATCCCCATCTTTGGGGACTGAGGTGCATGAAAAGCTTTTTTTTTTCTTTGAAGAGAGAGAGAGAAGGACAGTGCGGGGGGTGGGGGGAATCAGTTTTATTTAGTTTTTGATGTGATTTTCTTTGCTCCGACACTTAGTTGTGTACGTGATGCTGGGGTTCTGACCTGCGTCCTCGCACGTGCCAGACAAACGAGGTGACTGCTGAGCCACCGCTCCAGCCCCCATGGAAAGCTTTCATAAGAGAAGAGGAGGCAAAGTGGGGCAAATGGCAGGAAGTATATATATATATATATATATATATATATAGTTAGCCAGAGAACATCTTAGTCTTCATATCCTCAGTGTCTATCTGAGCATGAGGAAGTTCAGCTCCGATTCAGCTGGTATTGTGCTAAACACTCTACGTGCATTGTCCCATTTAATTCTCATGCCATCCTGTGAGGTGCAGGTCCAGCTATAATCCCTGAGTTTTTCTTGTTTGTTTGTATTGCAGGGCTGGGAGCTGAACTCAGGGCCTTGCATGAGCAGAGCAGGCAGTCTGTCCCTGAGCTCTGTCACCAGCCCTGAAATCCCCATTTGCTGGAGCTGCAGTGACAAAGCCCTGGGCAACAACAGCAATTCATTGTCTCACAGTTTGAGAGGTTAGATGTTCAAAATCAATGTGCTGGCAGGGTTGGTTCCCTCTGAGGGCTGAGGGAAGCACCTGTCCCAGGGCTTTCTCCCTGGCTGTCTTCTCTCTCTGTCTCTCAAATTATTTTCTCTCTACGTGTGGCTCTGTGTCCAAATTTTCCCTTTCTATTTTGTCATTTTGGGTTATGGTCCACTTTGAAAACTTTATTATAACATAGTGACCTCTGTAAACACCATTCTCCAAATAAGGCCACAATCTGAGGTGACAGTTGTAGGGGACAGGCCGGACTTCAACACGTGAATTTTGAGGGGACAGTTCACCTCAAGCAGCCTCTAGGCTGAGCCACACGGACTTGTCATTTTTGTAGGTCGCAAACAGTGGAGGGAACAGGTTGTCAGATTCAACCTGGTCAGCAGCAGACCGGGGCTGGTTGAAACCTGTATCTGTCTGACTCTGGTAACTGTGCTCTTTCAGCCAGTGCTCCACTGGCTTCTAGAGTTTGCTTCGTTTCTGCCACATTTCTTTTTGGTTTCCTAGTGCAGAAATCAGGGTTGTAGCCTGCTCGTCTGCTAGCTTGGGGCTCCTGAATTTCTGGATAAAATACGTTATTTATGGTGCTGGGGATGGAGCCCAGGGTCCTGTGCATGGTCGGCAAGTGATCTGCCACTGAGCTGCATCCCTAGCCTGTGAAGGACCCTGATACATCAGATGTCTGTCTTATCTGTTATAAGGAGACGGTTGGGAAATTATTAGAACACATGAAGCACTTAAAATTCGTAAATGAGAGGGGCTGTGTTTTTCCAGATGATAATGATAATGTTCTTCTTGCTATGTTTAAATACACAGGATACCTGTAAATACATTAATTATTTGAGTATAGCTGTCTTGCTCTATTTTTTTTTTTTTTTTTTTTTTTTTTTGGGCTGAGGACCCAACTCAGGGCCTTAGGCATGCTAGGCAGGCACTCTGCCACTGAGCTAAATCCCCAACCCCTAGCTGTCTTGTTCTTAATTTCCTTCCCAAACCAGCCTGCTTGTAAATGTATAGCCTAACGATGTGTTAGCTCTTAAATTTGTATTTACTTGGGATTGTTTTTGCGTTCAGAGATTTAAGCAAATTAACAATTCCCTAGCCAACAAGGTTTCAGACAAGCAGTTTTGTTAATACCCACATACCCAATACCTTCCTAAGTATTTAAAAAGAAAGAGCAGCGCTCCAAATACTAATCAACAAAGAGTTTGTCATCGTAGGAATTCAAGCAAACTTTTATCATTAAGAGGAGTTAGTATACCATGTAAATGTGAGAAAACTAAAAATAAGAAGGCTTTCTTCTTAGTAACTTTCTAATGCTTTAGAGTCGAATGTGTTTTGCAAACAAAAATTAGAGCGCATGCTTTGCTCATGAAATCAACAAGACAGTGTTGTCCTTCCCGCCTATCCCTGGAAATCTGCAACGTCTGGACTTCTTAAATATAGCACACATGGATGAGTAATGCTTGAGATTGAAACACAAATTTAATTATACTTCTGTGTGTTTAAAAGAATCTAGAACCTAAGCATTAAAGGATGACCCAGAGCCCCACCTCTCTTACTTTTCAGTCTAGATTTTTTTTTTTTTGGTACTAGGAATTGAACCCAGAGGTGCTCGGCTACTGCCCCATACCCCCAGCTCTTTTTTATTTTTTCATTTTGAGTCCCTAAGTTGCTTAGGGACTCATTAAATTGCTAAAGCTGGCTTTGAACTTGCAATCCTCCTGCCTCCCGAGTTGCTGGATGACAGGAATGTGGCCACCATGCCCTGCACTCCAAATTTCTTAAATGGATTCTCCATTCTTCTTACCTTTTTTCCTTCCTTTCCCCTTCCGTTCTCTGGAATACTTTCTCTGTCACCTGTGTTAGCCTCTTAGGGGTCCTGGGCCAGGCAAGACCCTGCTTGTGGAAATGTAGATAACAGACTTCCCTGAGGGAGAGCAGCAGATGAATGGGAATCTGAATGGGCACTGCTGTGTCCCTGCTTTATCCACAGTTCCGGGGAGTCTGTGAGCCAGAATGAGAGGTGATGGGAGATTAATATGGTGATGTGGCCGGGGAAGCCTCAAGGAAGCCAATTTTATGATTGAAATTGAGATGAAAAATGTGCCTCTAGCTTCTGGTTGATGGGGAGGTCATTATTGGAGAGCCCTGATTTTCATATTTTACTTACATGAATGGAATGGTTGGTGACAGCAGATTTCTGTTCACTCCAAATTTGGATTCATTTAGAGGTAATCTGATTGTGTAGTGAGATCTAAAAGACTCCAAGCAGGATTTCCCCCTATACCTAATCATAATTAATTGATATTTGAAATAATTATTTTGGGGGAAATTTTGGGGGAAAACCCCATAATGATTTAATTATAATTATTGCTATTTGATATTGAAATATAATTTGATTATAAAAATCAAAGTAGTTGCACATATATGGGCATGGTGGCACAAACTTGTAATTCTAGCTACTCAGGAAGCTAAGGCAGGACTATTACAAGTTTAAGGCTAACCTGAGCACCTTTGTGAGAGCCTTTCTCAAAATAAAATTTAAAAAAGGCTGGGGATGTAGTTCAGTGCTTGCTTCTCATGTATGAAGTCCTGTGTTCAATTCCTAACACTGCCAAAAATATGAGTATGTATATGTGTACAAATGTATTATACATAAATGTGTGGTGTGTATATATATACATATAACACGTATATATACACATATATAACATATAAAATATATATAACATATATATGTGTATATATATATATATTTTTTTTTTTTTTTTTTTTGAGACAGGGTCTTGCTAAGTTGCTAAGACTGGCGTTGAACCTGTAATCCTTCTGTCTCATCCTCCCACGTTGCTGGTGTTACAGGTGTGCACTATTGCCCCTGGCTTGCTTTGGATCTTATGTCTGGTCACTAAGATATTTAACTGTTAACACAATTTCAAAGAGGCTTATGATGTCCTTTGCTCAGCCAAATAATTATGGAAAGAAAGAGGAATGCTTTACCAACTCTTAGAACTAGACTCTTAAGACTAGTTACTGAAGGATGGTTCCAGCAGAGCAGAGCTAGATCAGGAAGAGAGAATGTATGTTAAAAAAAAAAATGTCATTGATAATAATAGCTAGGATTGGTTCTGAAAAAAAATAACAAAAAAAAAAAAAAACTCTGTTTTAGTGACTAGAATGTAACCCTCAAAGAGCTCTGAATCTCTTGGAAATAAACCTTGGTTGATTTGTTTGAAAGCTTAGAGCATAACTTTGGAAGCAGGAAAAGCTACATACGTTTCTGAGACTGAATGAGAGAATTCATTCCTCTGTTTAACCTGGCCCTCACATCCCAGATTAGCAAGGATTTTGTTGGACTCTTTGTAAACACAATTGTTGTCCTTATTGCTCCCATTACTATAAGTGTGTGGAAGACTAGCTGGATACAGTCTTAGCTTCCAAGGATGCTGCCAGACAAGATCGTGGGATGGAGAGACTCAGAGACCAAAAACGCAGTGTTCCAATCACATAATTTATTTCACATGAAAACAGGGAGAAACCAATGGACTCTGATAATGTAGTTCAGGATTAAATGGGGTGAAAGAGCCATACCCCTGCACCCCTGTGCTTACAGACTTCACACGTCCCATTCCTCTGCAGTGTCTGCTTTCCCTGTTGACTGTGGTCTCAGAGACCGGAGTGCAAGCTGAGCAGGTGGGCTCATTGGAGGGAAGGTGTCTGACGTCAGCAAACGCTGCTGTATGGAGCGATGCAGTTTGGGGCAGAATCTGTGGGCCGGGATGGGACATAATGGGCACCACCTTTGGGTGGTCAATGTACGGATGGCAGAGCTGTCAATCTGGAGGTAATCGGAACTGAGATTTATTATAGATTCAATATTTATGAAACGTTATTAGCAGTTTAAATTGTGAATTATGTAATATATTATGTAAGTACATTATAAATTAAATCTTATTTGTGTTATTAAGTAAATGATTTAGCATTTACTTTATTGTTCCATCTGCTTCTATTACAAGAAAAATTCATTTGTTTTGTTCTTTTAATCTTTATTTAATATGCTGACGTTCCATTTATTCTGTTTATCTTTACTGGGTCCTGTGGGTTGCTAACTTATTATCTGCAATTAATACATTTTACGAATTCTGTCTGAGTTTTTATTTTATTTTATTTTTTGTTACTTGGGATTGAACCTAGTGGTGTTTTACTACTGAGACACATCCCCAGTTCTTCAAAATTATTTATTTATTTATTTGATTTTATTTTTTGGTACCAGGGATTGAACCCAAAGGTGCTTACACTGAGTCACATCCCCAGCCCTTTTTATTTTTTATTATGAGACAGGCTGGCCTTGAACTTGTGATCCTCTTGCAATCCTCCTGCCTCCCAAATTGCTGGAATTACAGGCATGTGCCACTGTGTCCACCTTCTGCCTGAGTCTTACCCGCTATTCACTTCCATATTAACTATACTAAAATAAATCTTAGAAGTTTCATCCATCTGAATTTTCTAGTCCTCTGTAGCAGTTTTAAAAATAACTGTAGCTGGGCATGGTGGCACACGGCTGCAATTGCAGTGGCTCTGGAGACTGAGGCAGAAGGATCCCAAGTTTGAGGCCAGATTTAGCAATTTAGTGAGGCCCAAACAACTTTGTAAAACCCTGTCTCAAAATAAAAAATAAAAAGGACTGGGATGTATCTCAGTGGTAACACATCCTTGGGTTCAGTCCTGGGCAACACCCCAGAAAAGACCCCCCCACCAAAAGAGAAAAAATAAAACCCAAACCAACTTTAAAATATTTATCGAGTCAGTTATGGTATATTCATACAAATTGAATATTATGCTGCTAGAAAAATGATGGCATAGATTTATATTCCGTGAAAAATAGACAAGCGGGTTGTTGGGGTTTTTTGTTTGTTTGGTTGATGATTGGTTGGTTCGTTTTGTTTTGGTGCTGGGGATGGAAGCCAGGGCCTCTCCCATGGTAAACACAAATTCCATCTATGAGGTACATTCCCAGCCTTCAAGCAACATTCTCTGATAGAAATAAGGGGTTGCAAAAGAGCAACGAGGTGGATAGGGTTGTATGCAATATCTGCATGTTATCTATTCAGAGACACCTGGTAGAGTACTCATCCAGTTACTAAAGTAGCTGGCTGGATAATAACATTTCATTTGCATTTTACTACCTTTTTTGTGATGTTATATGGTTTGAATAAATAATTACTATTTGTATAAAAATAATAATTGTGCCCAACACTTATTTATATAAAATAATTATATAGGACATAATTATTTAATTTCATGTAAAATAGTTTTATATAAAAAGAATAATTGTGCAGGGCACAATATCTAAATATCTGCTGCTTGGTAGGCTGAGGCAGGAGGATCACAATTGTGAGGTCAGTCTTGACATGCTAGTGAGACCCTGTGTCAAAATAAAGAATAAAAAGGACTGGGGGGATGTGGTTTGGTAGCTCAGTGGTAAAAAACACTCCTGAGTTCAATCCCTAGTACCAAAAAAAAAAAAAAAGCCAAATATATGTGTATATAAACGTACATGTAAATAAATACAATGGGAAGGATCGTAAGACTAGATGCCTTCTTTTGTAAACCAGACACAACATTTTGCAAATAATATTTGTTTTCTAACGTTGAAAATGTTTCACCCAGGAATTGGGGTAGTATGTACCTGTAGTCCCAGCTACTCTGGAGGCTAAGGCTGGGAGATCTCTCGGGTGTAGCAGTTCCAGACCATCCTGGGGGGACTTAATGAGACACCTATTTCAAAACAAACAGCAAAGACGTTTTACCTGCCTTTAAAGTCCCAATCTTGGCTGGAGGGGTGGCTCAGCAGTTGCGGCGCTTGCGCGAGTACACGAGTTCAAACCCCAGCACCACGTACACAACTAAGTATCCGAGCAACGAAAGCCATGTGAAAAACTAAATAAAATAGTTTCTCTCTCCTCTCTCTCTCTCCCTCTCTCTTAAAATTAAACAAAGTCCCAATCTTCCTGTGTTGTGTCAGAGAATGGTAACAATGTCCCTTTAGCAGAATTTCCTGAACCTCAGCAATGATAAGAATCACCTCAGGGTGCATGCTTAAATATCAACTCCTGGGGCTAGAAAGGTGGCTTAGCAGTGGCGTGCTCGCCTGGCATGCACGAGAATCCGGGTTCGATCCGCAGCACCGTGTACACAACTGGGTGGAGGAAAAACAAAAACCAGATGAAAAATAAAAATTCTCACTCCCTCACTCTCTTAAAAAAAAAAAAAATTAGTTCCCTGAGCCTCTTCTTGGACCTACTCAATCTTTGAGGAGGGGCCTAGGACACACCCTATATACCTGCCTGCTCTTTGCTGGGGAGGTGTTTTTTAAATTTTATTTCATTTTTTAAGAGAGAGGGACAGTGAGAGAAAGAGAGAATCAATTTTTATTTAGTTTTTCGTGTGGCTTTCATTGCTGAGACTTTGTTGTGTACGTGGTGCTGGGGTTTGAACTCACATACTGGAGCATGCCAGGCAAGCACTGGAACCACCGAGCCACTGCTCCAGCAAGGTGGTTGTTTTTAACAAGTGTGTTCAGTGATTACCATCATCAGAGAAATTTAGGACACTGTCCTGTAGAACATAAGTGTTCTGAGCACATCTTTCATTTGACTGAATGTGTCCTGGCAGCACCTTTCCCAGGCCCAGCTTCCTCTGTGCTAATTTGCGCAGCTGTCCTGGAAAGCTGTCCTGGAAAGCTACTTATTTGCAACTCCAAAACCACCTTCAGGTCTGAAGATTGAGAATCTAGGAGGCTCTTCGGTAACTTTTATCTGTCAACTGGGGATACAGAATTTTTAGGGCTAGTGGATATAGTGATAGTTTTTAAAAAATATTAAAAAATAATTCAGGTATTATAAAGACTCCTCAGGTTCCTTGTTTGTCTGGTAAGGACAGTCCCCTGGGCCCTTTTCACCTTAGATTCCCTCCCTTGTCAGGGAGAGGAGGGCCTTTATAACTAGTGAATTTTGCTTTTAACTTACTAAAAGTAAGTAAAGTAAGTTTTCCTTACTGGATGCATTTTTGGGGGGAGAAAAGAAGCCCTGAATGTTCACTTGGACACCAGAATCACATTTGGATCAAGGATTCTACTTAATTAGCCTGTTGGGTGGGCTCTAATTGCATTTGTGCCTTTTAAAAATATTGCTTAGGAAGAGTTTTACAAACTTAATTCCCCAAGATTGTTTGCATACAGCTCAATTTTCTTATATCAAGAATAAACCTTCTTGAGTTCTGTTAAAAGGAGGTAGAAGGGAAATAACAATAGGAACTACCAAACCACACCTCTGCTCCATTCTACGCGCTGATTGCAGTGGACACAGTGAATATCGTAACTGACGGGCCAGCAGAGTCAGGAAAGGAAAGGGCTTTAAATCGGGCAGACCTGGGTTTGGATTCTGCACCCACCATCGGTGTACTTGGGATGAGCTTGGCAAGCTACTTTCCTCTCGAAAGCTGCTTCTTTACCTTAAAGCAGAGGTAATCATACATAATATAGTTGCTGAGGACTTGCATTCAGTAAGTTAATGGAATCCATGGACGCTTCCTGTGCATTTAATCAAGCACTGTTTATCAGGGTTTCTGTTTTGTTGTTTTATTTTTCCCCGTTTTTCAGTATGAGAGACTGAACCCAATAAGCTGTATTGTCAGCCCCTGCACCTCTTTTTATAAAATTTTGAGACAGGGTCTCACTAAGTTGCTGAGGCTGACTTGGAGCTTGCTGTCCTTCTGACTCAGCCTTGGGAGTGCCTGGGATTACAGGCATGTGCCACCGTGCCCAGCAATGTGGTGGTGTTGTTTTAAATGGAGGTTTATAGATGGCATCTGTTCCTGGAAATAAAATGTGGCTTTCATATACTCTGCAGTGTAAACAGTAGTAAGATAATAAAACCTGTGGTAAGGCAGCAGTGCCTCTGAGGACCCAGGGTATCCTTCCAGGGAGGAAAAGTTCTTAGCACGCTCTCTAGCAGGGCTTGTTTAATCTAGAGCATGCTTCAAAAGGTGTTTCCTGGATCCCCAGGACTGGGGAGGATGATGCTCTGCCTCAATCCCTTGCTGACAGGTGAGTATCACCTTGGTCTCTGCTGTCCCACCCCAGCACACCCACTCCAGCCCTGGAACTCACCTAAAAGCCTGCACATGATCAGCCTGGATTCAACCACCTGCTTGCAACCCCGAGCATCTGTCTCGGGCCTCCTCACTCTTAATCCATCCAGGCCACAGCCAGCTGTGAATTGCCCAGCTGATTCTTTGCTCAGAAACATTGCCGGGTGCTTACGCCAGAGAGATGTTGCTGGGGTTTGGGATTTGCGCCATCAGCAGTCAGAGGAGAAGGCGAATGGAAAGGCACCATCCACGGAGAACATACTGTCCCCGTAAACCAGACTGCTTGGCCCACAGAATAACATCTCTTCCTTGTAGTATAAACATGCATGGCAGTGTATTACCAATAATACACAGCAGGTAGGCTTCTCTGCTTTCTTCAGCCACTCTCCCTTCTGACCATCATGCTCCTCTGGGCGGCCCATAGCCCAACCAGACTGCCCACAGCCCCTCACCTTTTTCGTGCCTTTATGCTATGCCTCTGAAAGTCTTGTCTCGCAGGAACAAACACCCAACTGGATTCCACCTCCTTGCATTGCTTCCTAGTAGCCACTTAAGGGGCTGCTTCCTGCTTAAGCAGAAAGAGAAATCCAAGCAGGATCCCGTGTGTGGCTCAGGCAGAGGAGTTCCCTCAAAGGCTCTGGGACAGGAATGAGCTAGACAAGGTCTCAGGAGCCACTGTCACAAAGAAAGGCAAGAGTTTCTCCAGGCAGTGCAGCTCTCAGAGTGTTGGAGGGTATCTTAGTCAGCTTGGGCTGCTATTGTAAAACATAAACAGATTTATGGGCGCTGAAACCACAGCCATTTGTTTGTCACAGTTTGGAGGCTGGTAAGTCCAAGATCAAGGTATTGCTGGTTTAGTTCCCCCTTGCTGGCTTTTGGGTGCCTGACTTCTCTGTGTGTGCTTGGGTGGCCTTTCCTAGGGATACATATATACTCCCGAAGAAACAGATCCATTTAGTCTCACCCTGAGGCCCAGCCTTAAGCTCTAACCTAAATTTTATTACTTTTCAAAGACCCTACCTCCTAATACCATTGCACTGAGGATTAAGGCTTTAACCTATGAATTTGGAGGTGGGGGAAGAGGGCACAAACACTCAGCTCATAACAGAGACCATGGTAAAAAGTTTGGATTAATGACTTTTTAAAATTTTGTATTGGTGACTTTTTGAGCAATCAATGAGCTTTTAAGGGTTTAAGCGCAAAAAGGGACAAGATTTGATTTACCTGGTAAGAAGATAATTTTGGATGCTGGTTACTAGGATGGGAGGGAGAAGATGGTAAGTTTAGATCCAGGAGAGGAGAAACTTTCTAAAACTAAAAACATGTAATTAAAAAAAATTAATCTCTTAATGTTTTCACATTTGGTTTTCTTAAGAAAAATCTTTTGGAAGCTCATCATTTAAAATTTTTGGGGCAGCATTCATTTTTCCTTCCTCTTTAGATGATCTTTTTGGAGACAAATATGTTGAAGAAGTATTTATCTTGCATTCATGAATTTCTTCTATTTCATTTAAAAAAAAATTTTTTTTTTGGGTGTCAAGGGTAGAACCCAGGGCTTCATGCATGCTAGTGAAGTTTTTTCACCACTGAGCTACACCCACAGCCCTATTTAACTTTCTTTTTCTTCTGTCAATACCAATATAATTTCATTTGGTATTTTTGAAAGTTGTTTTAGTCAGCTATTTTACTGCTATGATTAAAAAACCTGACAAGAACAATTTTAGGAGAACAAGTTTATTTTGGGGTTCTGTTTCAGAGGTCTTAGTTTATAGGCGTTTGGTTCCAGTCCTTGGGGCTTGAGGTGAGGCTGAACATGACGTGGTAAGAGCATGGTAAGGGGAAACAGCTCAAGGCATGGCTCCAGGAAATAGAAACTCCACACCAGATACAAAATATATACCCCAAAGGCATGCTCCCAACGACCCACAACCCACAACCCAGGTTCTTATTCTTGTTCTCCTGCTTTCAATTGCCAGTGAATCCCTAAGGGGATTAACTTGCTGACTGGGTTAAGGCTTTGATAACCCAATCATCCCACCTCAGCCCTCCTGCATTGTCATAACTTTTGGGGGGCACCTCATATTTAAACCATAGCAAAAGTAAAACACTTTTTTTTCTTATAAAGTGCTGAGGATTAAACCTAAGAATGTTTTACCACTGAGAACATCCCCAACTTTTTATTTTATTTTTGAGACAGGGTCCGGCTAAGTTGCTAAGGCTGACCTAGAACTTCAGATCCTCCTGCCTCAGCCTCTAGAGTAGCTAGGATTATAGGTGTGCACCAACATACCCAGCAAAATACTCATTTTTGTTAAAATTATTCTCTTCTATGTAACCTACTGTCTGTGTATATCCGTATGTCTGGAATGTTTGCCTGATATTGAGGATGCTTATTAGGATTTTAGATAATTTTAAGACTTCTTTATGTTTTTCTAAACAGCTCAAATGTTTTATAATGAGCATTTTATCTTTTTTGCAAATCTTATTGTTCTAAAAAAGTAGCAAAAAAAAAAATAGAAACAGTCTTTAGTAACTGTGGAATAACATAAATAGTCCTAGGTTATCTACTATACCAAATATAAGAATGTCTAAGTAAAAATTGGCACTGTTCTTTGAGACACTGAAATATCTGGACATATTTGAAAAGGCAACCCAGAGTAACTATGCTCTTTCCACATAATATTAAATGTAGCAACAGTCTTGAAGGCAGGCAGCTGCAAATTGTTTTTAGGTGAACTGCTGCAGTAAAGCTTCCAAAGTTAAAGCTGGAATATATAGTTGCCCAAAAGATGGAAGCAGGCCTGAGAGCTTTGCTAGAGGTTTATAATATGACCATTTTTTAAATTTTATGTGCTTGTAAGTGCTGGAGGATAGCCTGAAAACCAACCGCTCTGTTTGAGTCCTTATAAACCTATGACTGGTAACAGTGAAATGTTCCATTGTATCATATTTCAAGAACCACCCTAGATTTGTATGAGCATCTCAATTCACAAGTCTATTATTTATATGCTAGAATACCTATTATTAGGGGCTGAGATATAGCTTAGTGGGAGAGTTTATGTTTAGTGGGTGAGGCCCTGGTTGGAGGTCCAGCACTGAAAAAAAAAAGTGTTATTTTACCTGGGTGGGAGTTAGGCAAGAATGGGTGGTATTAGAAGTTCCTTATTCTGGGCTTGGAGTGGTGGCTCGGCGGTTATGGCACTTAGCTGGCATGAGCAAGTACATGGGTTCAAACCCCAGCACCCACATACACAACTAAGTGTCAGAGCAACGAAAGCCATGTGAAAAACTCAATAAAAATGGATTCTGTCTCATTGTGTCTCTCCCTCTCACTGTCCTCTCTTAAAAAAAATGTTTTTTGTTTTTTGTTTTTTAAAAGAAGTTCCATATTCAATCAGGACTAGGAGTTTGGGACTTGGAAAGCTAGGTAGCCAGTCAGCACTCCCCTACTCTCACCAAAGAACCAAAGCAGAGTTTTTTGTTTTTTCTAAAGAGAGAGGGAGAGTTAAAGAGAGATAAAGAGAAAGAATCAATATTATTTATGGTCTTCGTTGCTCCCACTCTTGGTTGTGTAGGTGGTGCTGGGATTCGAACCTGTAGCCTCTCGCATGCAAGGCAAGTGTAACCACTGCCGCAGCCCAAAGGAAGAGTACTTTAACAAACTTTGAAACGAGTGGGAACAATGTGTGAGAATCACAAGTGAAGGCAGGAGTGAAGCAGAACTGGAGATGCAGCCTCCCGGTGTTAACTTGAGCGGCTGAGGAATGGGGCCCTAGCTCCTGGGAGGAGAGGAGTCCGCAGGGAAGACGGGCCTTGTTGTGGACCTGTGGAGTGAGCAGGGGGAGGGGCCAGGAGAAGATGAGGCCACCCGGAAGGGGAGGGGAGGCCAGGTCTTTCCCCCTCAAGTGCCAGCTCCCCAGGGAGGGCTTCAGCAGTTCCACCAGCCCTTTCCACATCCCTGGGCTCCAGCCACTCTCCTGCCTCTCTGCGTTTGTCTTTCTCTTCATCAGGCTCAGTGGGCTTCCTGTTACACACTCCTTATCTCTCTACTTACCCCAGGGAACAGAGGAGGCATTTCAGAAATGTTTGTTGGAGGGCGTGTCTTTATGATTCCAGTCTCTGGGTCAGTGTACAAGGCCATTGCTCCCAACTGATGAGACCATAAAACCAGTTTGCAAACACACACACACACACACACACACACACACACACACACACGAAGGTACACCAAATCTTAACTTTCTTGAGGATTTCTGACTTAAAGACATAGTTTATTACATATGTATGAGGTCTTCAGAACAACCTGATTCAGAGAACTTATAGTAATACACACTGAAAAGTATTAAAAAGATTGTCTATTGCAAAAACAGTAATTATACTTAAAAAGAAAAAAAAAACATAGGGTTGGGGATATAGCTTAGAGATAGCACTAACTAGCCAGTGCCTAGCCCTGGGCTCTATTACCAACACCAAAAAAATAAAAAGAGAGAGAGAGAGAGAGACAGAATAAAAGGAGAAACAGATGCACAATCCCATAATCGAATCATTTCCCTCATATTCTTTCCAAAACTTTTATATATTTTTCATGATTTCCTTATTATAGGTTAGATGAAATTTGTGTTCTTCATGGGTGATTGTATCATTATTCTCTTCTTTATATATAGACTTTATTATAATTTTAAGTGGTGATTTGCTATGCTAGTTATTTCATTTAGCTACAACTTAATATGCCCTCTGTCATTGGGCATTGACGGTTCCCATCTTTCATTACTAGGACTGGCATGCAGTGGATGTTGCCTGATACCAGTCCCTCACGGTAACCTAACCCCCAGTCCCGTCTTTCCATTGCAGTGGTCCTCTACTGAATGATTATTTTCAATTTTTTTTTTAAATTTTCAATTCTTATCCTAACTGACTTCCTCAGAGTTCCATGTTGTTGGCTATTCTCTAACTGAAATTTACTCTTCCCTTGACTTTTTGAACACTCTTTTAACACTTTTTTTTCCCTGCCTTTTCCAGCAAAGCCTTTTTGGTCTCTGTTCTGGAGACTCTAGATTACACCCTGAATATTGACACTCCATTGCCTGAACCTGATCTTCTCTTGCCTCAAACTGTCTTGGTTCTCTGAATCCCCTCCCCTGACATACCTTTCATGACTTCAGCTCTGTGGGTGCATCGATGAGTCCCAGATCTCTCAAATACTCATTAATACCCATGCAGTAGACAGTTGATAAATGTTTGTTAAATTACTAAGCACCTCCACCTGGATGACCCATAACCTTCCTAAGCCCCTCCCAAGACCTCTTTGCACTCTGTGTTCTCTGTTTTGGTCAAAGGCCCTGTCATCTACTTAGTTAAGTAAGTCAGAAACCTGAGAGTCACCCCAGGCTCACTTCCCTCTTGTCTCCCTCTATCTAATCAGGCAGTCGTCCAGCCTGCTGATCTACTTCCTTAGTTTCTCTGGAATCTGGCTCCCTTTTGTCTATTGCTGCCTAACCTCATAGCACATCATCTCTTACATGCATTCCCACAAAAAAAGCAGTTTTGCTGATTAGTGTTCTTACTGACACTCCTCACCCCTAACTGCCAAATCCATCTTCGGGGAAGCTGACAAAAGGGTTCAGTATAAAATGCCAATCTAATCACACTTTGGTGGGAGGATAGCCTCTGCTTGCCTGGGCAGCCTCACCTCCTGGCACCCAAGAGAAAGTCCAGCATCTTCATTCCAAATGTCTCCATATGTTTATTGCTTTCACCTGGAGAGCTGTAGCCATTATTGTCTCACAAACTCATTCCCACCTCTTTAGAATGTATAAGCAACCCTGTCTCTGGAAAGCCTTCCCTAACTCCATCCTCCCATCTCAGTCCGGGTGAGGAGCCCCTCCTGGGAGCCCCACCCTGAGCCTAGCAGGAATGCCAGCACTTACCTGTTGATCATCTACTGCAATAGACTGCCTGATTCAGGAGCCCAGCATTTTACCAGGGGGGTTGACAGTAGTGCTCAGTAGGTATTTGTTGGATACAAGTTCTTTGGACAAATTCCAGGAGTGGGTTTTAAAATGTGTAACCCCACATTGTACTACTATGGACTAATAAATGGATTTTCCAGAGCTGTATTGATTCATAGTGCCATCCACAAAGCCAGAGTATCAATTCAACTAAGTTTTCCAAAACCATTTTTTGAATATTTACTCTCATGTGATATACCAGAAGAATGGTATTCTAGCATATAAATATGTCATCATTTGGAGTAGTATATT
>PVKS010038290.1:0-18018 GCA_004027875.1 Aplodontia rufa
GTCGGGAATGCGTCCAGCGTACTGTTCCCGTTCTTGATAAAACAGCCAGAAACTTGCTATTTCCAAACTCGTAGGAATGCTACACCAAGCAAGGAGCTGCACCAGTAATCCTGGGGGGGTGGGGGCAGACAGAACTCTTTCTGGCAGACTGTCCGCAGTGGCAGGCTTATGTGCCCGCGGCGGGAGGGGGAAAACCCCCATTACTTTTTTTTAAATTTTTTTTTCCCCCTTCTCGCGAAACTCCTAAGACTCGGTTCCTTATTAAAAAGCTTCACAAACTAGTAGTAGACAATCAGATATATTTTACCCTGTACGCACCTTGGAAAATTGCTGATGCAGTGTATTTTTCCCAGTCAGAGTCAGAGTCCCAGCGAATGTTGTCACGCTTCAAGACGCCATCTTCCTCCGAAAATCTTTTTATTTCCTTAATAACTTTCTGATTCTCAGATTTTATTCAGCCAGCTTATCACATTGTCCTGTGATACCTGTTTGGACAAGTTCTATGATATAACTGGTTAGAAGTTTTACAAGTGGTTAAAAACTTTCAATGTCTACGGGCTCCCTCAATATTCCACATGAACAGGACATTTTAAAAACATATACAATAAAGCCTTAGGCTTCAGACAGTTTTTGTAAAGTAAACTATGTATTCGATATTTAGTTAATGACTATGTTTGTAGTGTAACCATTGTTCTTTCCTAATCCCTTGCTTCCAAAACCATGTAGGGTCATACTATAGTCATATTACACACACAGCTACATGTAGTTTTAATCATAACTACTGTACATTATAGGGAGAACGGGTTACTTCACAAGGATTGATTATACCTGAATGTTTATGGAGTTAAGTAGAAATTTTCTTTTCATGCTTTAAAAAATATGTAATTTATATGATATATTTTATAATTTAGTCAATATGATTTTGTATTAATACATCTATTTGTTCATAGTGCTGGTAAATCCATGAAAGGCCACATTCCGTGATCTCATGTCTTCCATTTATTTGGTCCATAATAGCATTTTATCATTTATAATTCTTTTTATATCTGTTCATATAATTTGATGCTTGTGAAGGTAGAGGAGAAGTGCAATAGTTAATAAGAATATTTGAAACGAAAAAAATTCTCAAAAGATCCCTGAACATGAGCCCTTCATGTGACAAATTCAATATAAACCTAACTGTTGCCTGAGTATTTGGGAAAGAAATAAAAGGCTGTCATATACTCACAGTGGCATAATAAACAAATGTTAACTGATGTGCTTTGTTTGAAATACTTCCAGGGAGACTTGCAATGAGCAAGGTTTCTCTGTATAGGCAATTCAGCAGCATATGTTGGCACATCTAGGAAAAGTCATTATGTCTAAGTGCTTTCTGCCATCTGGCATATGACCTACAATATCAAAAAGAAATATGTACAGAAGAAATGAGAATGTGCTTTTTTTCAGAGTACCTCTGACTCATCAGGTAAAGCACTTATGGTTAACATTTTGTGGTTAGATTGTTAAAACGGAATTTGTTTTAATTCTTAATGGTATTTCCATACTTCTAATGTACTCTGTAGCGCAGCAAAATAGAAAACAAAAACATGATTAGTTTCTATTTTCTGTCTGTCTCCTCCTTCACATGTGGCTTTTTCTTTTGATGTAAATGGAAGCTTTGGGTGTGGAAACAGTGTATGTTTGGGGGTGGGGGAGTCCCTTAGATACTTAACATCAGAATGCTCAAAATCTACAGATTCTTTTCTGTCTTTTTTTTTTTTTTTTTGGTGCTAGTGATTTAACCCAGGAATACTTTACCAGTAAGCTACATCCTCAGCCCTTTTAATGTTTTTATTTTTTATTTTATTTTTTGAGACAAGTTCTAAAAGATGTCTCCCTAAGTTGCTGAGGCTGGCCTTGAACTTGCCATTCTCCTGTCTCAGCCTTCGAGTTGCTGGGATTACAAGCATGTGCCATCGTACTAGGCCAGATACATTGTTTTAGAGAACGAAAATATTGCTTGTAGAGGTTTTACAATGCATTACTGTGCTAAGTGTCTTATATACATTAATTCTTTTAAGTGCCACAGGTCTTCTACCTCTATCATCACCCACATGGATCAGGGTTCTGAGCCTCAATAGGATAAAATTGGCTATGAGTGAGCTTCACCAAAAGGGTCTTAAATTTCCATTATATCATGCTCTCTCTAAGACTAAATATAATAAGCAAGGCACTAACATTTATTGAAGTTTTGTGTGTCACTGTGCTAGAAAAAACATTCAATTTTCATATATAATCTTTATAACATCCCTACGAAGGGGAATATTTTTAACGTTCCAAATTTAGCAATAAGGAAGCATTTTCAGAGAAGTTAAGTAACTTACGCAAAGTTAGTACAAGTAGTTAGTGGGAAAATGGTTATTCCCCCTTAACCCTTTCTTTAGTCTACTAGGTGAGTTCTTTTTAAACTTTAATGCCCCTATAAAGGGAGGGCCTGAGATTCTAAATTTGTGACATGATCCCAGGTAATGGAAATGATGGGCCAAGGTACACAACTTAAATAGCAAGGAATTATTCATGCTGTTCTCCTTTGTGAGTTTTTATGATTCCTATAGGAAATAATCTTTTGAGACCACTAATTAGTCACCTACACTTAAATTTTGAATTAGAGGAAAACAATTTTCCAAAACAAGTCAAATATTCCCTGCTTTAATATTATATACATCTTTTACAAAGAGAGCAATAGGGAGAGAATTTGCTGTGAACTATACTGTAATGACTCAATAACATCTTTCTTTCTCATGTCATGAAAAACGTGAATTAGCTCAAATTTTGGTGCCTATGCCTCATTTCCCTAATTATTGATGGAAAATTCAGAACTCAGGAAAGGCTGGATTTTTTTCCCTTTGATTACTACCGCATCCTTACTCCCTGGGGAATTCCCTCTTGTGTCTACCTATCCATCATCTTCCTGCCAACCTGCATTAATGCTGATTTTTACCATCTTCCCACTACAAAGGCAAAAGGAGAACATCTGCTCCTGCCTATGGTTAGAATATATATGTGAGAGAAATATTCTTCAGGAACTCCACTTTTCCAATTTTAATAATAAATTTGTAAAATTAAAAGATATTCAAGAGTTGCTATTTGTTTCTTAACCAAAAATAAACATCAAGTTTCAATAATACAAGAAAACAATGAATCTGTAGCTCCTGTGTGAGCACCACAAAACTAGAAACACATAAAGAGAATGTAAATATTTGCATAATGTTAAAGATTAATTTTGAAATGTTTATTAGCAGTAAAAAAAATCAATGATTTTGGAATCTATTGTAAGGATGGCCATTAATTTTTTGTGTCAATCTTCTCTCAATAACTAAAGACTTAAGCTTATGAAAAGATGGAACGCAAGCCTCTGAATTGTAACATATTAGAATAACGGCTTTAAGAGAAGAGGGAAGATGACTACAGAAGCATAATCATAATCCTACTTGATAAATTTGCTATTGTGGAAGTAATGTGACCACACTGGTTTTGGCATGGTAGAAGCTGGGTTAACAGCTGGGAGCGGATGCAAAAGCCAGAGCAGGAGTGCTGTGTCCTAGCCAAGTCCTGAGGGCGACTGCTGTCTGTTGAGCTTCTTACTGTCTGCCCGCGCAGTCATCCTAAATGATTTAAAATTAACCCTCCAGAAACTCTGACAGGCAATTATTATCTTCATGACATAAATGAAGACCATGGCAGAACAAAACTCAGCACAAAACAGGCCAGGAGAGGTTAACTAAGCCCCTGAGTTTGCCGACTTACCTAGTAAGCAGATCTGAGACTGCATCCTTCTAAGATGAAGGCCTTGGACATCAAAGGGAAATGGAAATTTACCTGCTCTTCCAACAAGGGAACCACAGTGTAAGACCTGGGAATACCTTCACTGCCTGGAGAGCAGGCATGTGGATCTCCAGTCTCTCCCGTGTTGGGGGAAGAAAGCAAGCAGTCAGATGAGACACGATTGAAAGAGCTCAGGATTCTACGATATGGGGTGATGTCACCTTTGAAGTACCACCCTAATATTTTATATTTGTGCTATAGTATACATTACTATTGGTTTTGAAGTAAATTTTCTTATAAAAAATTAAGCCAAGGAATTAAGTAGAAGAAAGAGTACATGTCTTGTGATTAGCATGTTCCAGACAGAGCTTCAGACTTTAGGATGCTAAGTAATATCTTCAAAGTCCCAACCGCTGCTAAGTGGCAGACCCACAATTGTACTTCTTGTTTTAAATTGTCCATGATTTCTGCCTTGTTAATAGGCAGAACATTCAGGTCAGGTGGGAATAATATAAGCAATTATATACTGCTTCAAGTGCCCAGAGATAATTAAAATGAAAGTCATTTTAAAATTAGATATACTAAAAGGAGTAGTAGTGATAAAGTTTTATTTTTCTGAAGTAGTATAAAAGGGCTCTCTTCTTTTTGATAGCATCTTTTTTTAATGTTTTATATTTCTTTTTTTTAAAGAGAGGGACGGAGAAAGAGAATCCATTTTATTGAGTTTTTCATGAGGCCTTTGAAACTCCTGCACTTTGTTGTGTATGTGGTGCTGGGGTTCAAACCTGTGTCCTCACGCGTGCCAGGCAAGCACTATAACTGCCAAGTTACCATTCCTGCCTCTTATTTTATTTTTCATTGATAAAATTATATATAATTATCATGTACAATATTTTGAAATATACATATTATATATATTTACACATATTATATAGATTCATCACAATCTCACACACATACACATATTGTGGAATGATTAAATCTAATTTATTAATGTGTGCATTATCTCATATGGTTATTATATTTGTTACAGAAGACTTACAAATCTGTGCTCAGCATTTTCACATATGTTATTAAATACAGTTAACCATGTTGTGCAATAGATCTCTTGAACTTATGCCTCCTATTCAACTGACGTTTGATGCTTTGACCAACACATCCCAAATTTCGTCTGTAGCCACTGGCAATCACCATTCTGCTATTTCTTCAAAATACATCTCTTCAGGTTCCAGATGCCAATGAGATTGTACAGTGTTTGTCTTCCTGTGCCTGGATTATTTCCCTTAATATTTAACTCCTGCAGGTCCATCCATGTAATTTCAAGTGACAGATTTCCCTTCTTTTTAAAGGCAGAATAGTATTTCTTTGGGTGTCTGCACCACATTTTATTCATCTGTTCATCAGCTGATGGACATGTGAGTATATTCCATACCTTAGCTTTTGTGACTAGTGCTGCAATAAATGTGGGCGTGCTGTTGTTTCTTTGACATTCTGTTTTCGTTTTCTTTGAATATATACCCAAAAGTGGGATTGCTGAACCATATGCTTATCTGTGTGCATGATTTTCACCTTATCCGTTTAAAATAGTTTGGGGTTTGTTTTCTTTTTCTGTTTTTGTATGCTATTTCTTCCCATCCTCTGTGGATTTCATAGTAATCCATATTTACTTATGTTTCTTATATTTTTCTTACTGCTTTTCTTCCCAATTTCCATCATGAGACTGTAAACACTTTCCACTTTAATTTTATCTACATAAGTCAATAGACAACCTTTTAACAATAATTTAATTGACCTCAGAGTGATCTTGAAATCACTACATATTAATATGCAGAAAAACATTTTCCATTCCTGTATTTTGTATGACAGGATTTATAGGCATCTAAAATGAATCCTGAGTGGCTGGTAATGAGCTGCATGAAGATGGATAATATTCAATAAAATTTTAAAAACTTAATGAAAATAGGCAGCATCCAACTTATTTATGAGAAAAAGTTCCCAGTCTGAACATATTGTGGATATTAAGAAACATTATAACACATGACATTTTACTTGCATCTTCATTCATTATTGATTCCAGCCGAGGAACACATGCCTGTAGCCATTTCAAAAGAAGTAATTAAATATCAGTCACAGACATAATCACCCACAAGTAGGAAATGACTAAAAATAGTTCTTTCTTGACTATTGCTTATGTATTCCAGAGTTTTTTTCTCTTTTTTTGGTATCACAACATATTCATTTTAATCAAAATTGACATGTATCAAAACACAAAATGGTACCCCACTGATATGTTCAATTTTCATGTTTTTGTATAGCAATTAAAAATAAATAGAAAAGAAATAATTAAAATCTAAATCCTAAAACATCTTCAGTTTATGCTAAATAAAAGTCCTTAATTTGCAATTAAAATTTTTATTCCTTGGAAATATGTTGTTAATTTAAATGAAAGTGGAGACTGCACAGAAAATTGAAGTCTGATTTAATAAAATGCTATTTCAACTAATTTCTTAATTTATTATTAAACACATTCTGTAAACAATTATGAAATTCTTATGTGACAGTTTTAAGATATTTAAAATGTAATTTTTTTCATATTTTCAAAATTTCAAGACTAGATGTACAAATGCTCACTTGATCTTTTTATTGAGGTCTGTTATAATGATCTTTTCAGAAACTACATTTTTCCTAAGGTTATTTTTATTTTAACAAAAGAATGAAATATTACGAAAAGAAAATGAACATACTTTTTATCTGTTATGTAATGGTAACATGACTTTTTCTTTCAACTGGGTCCTTTTTCTGTTCTTTCTACAGGCTGAGTTAAATGACCCGACTGACCCCTTCACTAGGTACAGTTCAAAAGGTGCATCAAACACAGAGGAAGAAGTTTTCTCCAAATATATTGGATGGAGAATTGCCAACACACTGTCCAAACTATTCTTTCCCTCTCTTGATATGCATGATGTTTCTTCGGAGAAACCAGTGGTCAAACAGGACCAAATGAAGCATCTGAGTAAAAAACAGGAGCCCATGAAGAAAAGAGTTCTACGTTTCACTGTAAGGTAGGTGAAACACTATTAGTTGTATTGTTTAAATACATATCTAAGTTACAGAAATTATAGAAAATCATGTATCACATTATTGAACTCAGTTTCTCTTCTTCAATTCAAATCTTGACTCTGTTACCTCCTCAATATTCAATACTGACCAATACTGACGAAGTTACTTTGAACAAGTTATTGCCTTTTTTTCTTTCTTTCTTTCTTTTTAAGAGAGAAAGGATAGTGAGAGAGAGAAGGACAGAAAGAGAGAGGGAGAGAGAGAATTTTATTTATTTTTTCATCTGGCCTTCGTTTTTCTATGACACTTAGCTGCGTATGTGGTGCTGGGGTTCAAACCCAGGTCCTTGTGCATGCCTGGCAAGCATCCAACCACCGAGCCACTGCTCCAGCCCCAAGATATTGCCTTTTCAGAAGCTGTTTCCTCATGCTTAAAATAGTAATTATATAAGACAAATACTCATTAATGTAATTCTTGTGTGAGAAATCTATTAGATTGAAAACAAGAATTAGATCATTTAATTTTCCAAATTTTAAAACTATATTCATTTTACATATGTGTCTACATGCATATATGTGTTTAATATGTTTAATGCATCTGAGTTAGTGAACATTTAATAAATTATAGGTTGAAGATAATTATTATATTTTGTGTTTTAAACCCTTACCATTTCTTTATATTTACTTCTAATGACTTCAGAAAGCCTATGGATTTAGAAAAAAATGAAGGGAATAGTTTTCAAGCTTATTTGCCATTTCTTCAATGGTAGATTTCCTTCACGTTGTTAGAATGCTTGCTACCAGTTAACATACATATATACTTTCCATACTGACACTCTTTTGAAAGTTTAAAATCTAAATGAAGAATCACTCTGTTGATACATAACTCAAAACTCAAGTCATGTTTTACATTTTTAAATCTTTCAATAAACTTTTAATTAGGGAAAAGTTTTATTTATTCTTCAAACCCAGTCATTTAAAAAGCATGTTATGCTCATTTTTTTCCTATTAAGATCACAATGAAACCAGTCTTCTTTGTATTTTTAACAAGTCATTTTTTGCTGTTTTGATTCTCTGCTGAACAGAATGGTCATGGTAGATTGTGATTGAGTTGTAAGATTGCATTTTAATTTTGATTTTGCTATATTTGGTTTCTTTTTGTTGATTATATCTGCTATATCTTGTATATGTCTTAGAAATTGCATTTGATTGACTTTGTCTTTGTGTCTTCTTACCATCTAATCTGAGTTTTTTGTTCCTGGCCTAAAGGAATTGACCCCCAGTGAATAAATTTAGTTGGTCTAAATAGTTACTGATACTGTATTTATAAATTTAGATTTATGCATTTTTTTCCACTTCTAAAAATATTTGTACTTATGTTTATTATTTTTCACTTGACCAAAACATTATTTACTTTAAAAATGTCCACTGAATGTGTCAAATATATTATTTTTGCCTCTAAAAACAAGAAGTAATTTGTATGAATATAAAATTCTTGGTTGAAAATCACCCTTTATAACTATCACCACAATATCTTCTTGTGTTTGAAAAGTCTGATGTGACATTTTTTTTTTTTGTGGGATCTCCTACTCTTTTTGGTTTAAGAAAACATGTAGTATATTTTTTCTCTCAAGCATTTTCATGTGAAATGCTTCAGAATTCTATACTCTAAAGGGGTAAAGTGAAAGTCTCTCTCTTTACTGACCAGCATTTGCCTGTGTCCCCTCCATACCTCCCCGTACTAGGTAACTCCATCAGTAATTGCTCTGTGACTTTTCAGGGTCCATAGAATGCATACATAAGAACTTGTGAGTTTTTAAAAAAATTCTCTCCATTTTTACATGAATATTAATATGCTGTTACGGTTTGGGTTAAAAGTGTCCCCAAATGCTCAAGGAAGACAATCCAGGAAGGCTGAGGTAATGGGCTTTGAGAGCCTTAACTCAATCAGTGAGTCAATCTCCTGATGGGTTAAACTGATAACTATAGGCTTGTAGGGTATGGTTGGAGAAGGTATATCATTGGGGGCATGACTTTGGGGTACATATTTTGTATCTGGTGTGGAGATTCTCTCTCTGCTCCCTGAAGCCATGCCTTCTGCCATGATGTTCTGGCTCCTGTCAAGCCCCAAGTAATGGAGCTGGCCTTCTACCGAATAGGACCTCTGAAACTGTGAGCCCCTAAATAAACTTTTCCTCCTCAAATTGTTCTTGTCAGGTCCTTTAGTCACAGCAGCAAAGATCTGACTAAAACACATACTAAACTTACTATTTGGCATCTTACATTTTTCTTAAATATTCATATCTACAGATTTTTCATTACAAAATAGGTGATTTTCTCATTAGTATTTTTGTACAATATGTTTTCCTTAGTATGTATGTTTGCTAATTTAACCATTTCTCTATGGGTTGGCATTTGAGTTGTTGATTGTCTTCAAATATAGACAGAGTCACAAAGATAACTTTCTTTTTTTTTTTTTTTTACACATCTTTTTTTACATGCAGGTAAATCCCAAAAGTATGACTTCTGGGTCAGAGTCTGTATACCTTTGTAATGTTGACAGTTATTTCCATATTGCCTCTTAGAGTATTTGCATCTCCACCAGAAATATATGAGAATGTCTGTTTTTTCCAACAGAGGGTGTCAATAAACATTTGGGCTTTGACAAGGTAAAATATGGTTACTAAACGTAGTCTTCATATTTATTTTAGGATGGGTGGTTTGAACATCTTTCATGTGTTAAGAGCAGTTTGGTTTTGGTTTATTTAAAAGTTAACTCATTTTTGTTCATTTCCTCACTGCATTTGTCTCTTTCACCTGCTTTCGGGGAACTATTTATCTATTAATGTACATGTCCACTGTCCATGGAAAAAGCTACAAATTTTTCCCCACCTTTATGAATTTATCTTAATTTCCTTTATAGTATTTTTTGCCATAGATTCTTTTCATATGTAATATGTTTCGTTAATTTTTTCCCTATAGGTTATGGGGTTTAGGGTATTTTGCTCTGTTTTGTTTTTTGGTCTATTTAGAAAAGCTTTTATTAATTTAAGATTAAAATCTTACCACTTTGTGTTCTGTATTTTTAAGGATTTATTTCATAAAGTGTAATCAGTAGTCCATTTGAAAATTATTTATGATGATATGACTTGGATATGAAGTGTTCCTCAAAGACTTATGTATTGAAGGCTTGGTCCTCACTGCAGTAGTGTTCCAAAGGTGGGGCTTTGTGGAAATGGTTGGATCATGAAAATGTTAACTTCATCAACATACTAATTTATTGATGAGTTCCTACTTGAATGGACAATTATGAAGATGGGACAAATTAAAGGAAGTAGGTCACTGGGGGCATACCTTTGAAGGCTATAGCTTGTCCTTGGTCTTTTCTCTCTCCCCACCTTCTTCCTGGCTGCAATGAAGTGAGCAACTTTCCTCTACAACATTCTTCCACCCCAATATTCTACTTCACTGCTGGCCAACCATGGACAATAATCTCTCAAACTACGAGAGAAAATAAACCTTTCCTATTTTAAGTTGTTTTCTCAGGTATTTCGCCACAGCCACAAAAAATTGTCTAACGCCCGACATGAGGTGTAGATTCAAATGAGCTATTCAGTTTTCCTAATAATATTTATTGAATCATGCATCTCTCTTCAGCACTTTTTTTTTTGAGAGAGAGAGGGAGAGTGAGAGCTAGAGAAACAGAGAATCAATTTTTTTGAATTTAGATTTTCATGGCTCCGACACTTTGTTGTGTTCATGGTGCTGGGGTTTGAACTTGCATCCTTGCACGTGCCAGGCAACTGCTGTAACTTCTGAGCCACCGCTCCAGCCCCTTCTGCACTTTTCTTGATGTTAAATTTTAAATTTTATCTTTTCTAAACATGAAATTACCATTTCTCTTGTGTCTTATTCTGAATTTTTTCTTCTGTTTCTTTGTTCCAAGCTATTTTAAAGATGTTCCCAGAATAAACTTCCTAATGTCTTTAAATATGTGAATTTAGTTATTTTAAATATATTTTAATATAGACCAAGCTAGTGAATATTGCTAATTCTTTTCAGAGTTTTCCCTCAGCTGTGGTTATTTATTAATTTTTTCATACCATCTTTAAAGCCAGTTTATTTAATTCTAACAACTTATTTTCATATACTCACGTTACTTTAAAATTTCAAATGAACTTTATAAAGCATACATTTTCATGAGTTTGAGGATTAACATCTCTAACAACATGGATATTTCCATCTATTCAGAATTTCATTTTCATTCTTCAATACTATATAAGTATTTTGTATATGCCTTGCATTTTTCTTGATAAGGTCATTGCTAAGTATTTCAACTGTTTTATTGCTAATATTCTTCATGTGTAGTCTTCCATAGCCTGCTCCTTATTTATGTTCAAAGCTGTTGCATTCCATAGATTACTTACTCTACTACCTTAGTTAACACACTTACTGAGTTTTTTTTCTAGATTCACAATTATATTAGTTAGACAGTTTATTTTTTTCTTCTCTTTTCATAGGGATAATTGTGACTCGATTTTTAATAGTGTATATTAATTACAAAGAAAAGTGGATTTTATTGTAGCACACTGTACATTCATATAACATACTAATTTTGCTTCCTTTCTCTTATGCATCTTAGTCTCAGTATGCCTAGTAAAAACTTAATAGTGAATGTGAACATTTCTGTTTCCCTATTTTTACTAAGAAAGTTTCTAATGTTTTCCAGTTAATCATGATGCTGGCTTTAGATGTATATTCTCATATTCATTGAGAACCTTTCTGCAAACATATTTGGGCAGTCTATAAGAAACTTTAGATTTGAGGACACATAGGGTGAAATTGAAGAAAAGGAAAAGGATATTCCATGAAAAATGGTAACCAAAAGAGAGCAGGGATAGTTACATCAAACAAAATAGATATTATTAGATAAAAACTGTCACAAAAGACAAAGAGGACATAACATAATAATGAAATCATAAATCCACCACCAAGTTATAAAGATTAAATATATATCTAACCAATTTCAGAACTCCTAAGTGTAAAAAGGAAAAGTTGATGTAATTGAAGGGAGAAAGAGACCATAATATAACAGTAATACTAAATTTCAATATCTCCAAATCAGTAATTGGTAGAAGAACCAAAAATAAGATCAACTTGGAAATTTTAGGTATGAACAACAGCATATATCAAATTGACCTACCAGACATATAAAGAACATTCCTCTCAATAAGAGCAGCATGCACATTCTTCTCAAGAACCATAGAACTTTCTCCCAGTAGAACACGTTATGAAAAGCATCGACAAATCTAAGAAGACTTAAACCATATCATGTTTCTTTTCCAACCATGGTAAGGTGAAACTACAAATCAGTGGAATGAACAACAGAAAATTCACAAATATTTGGAAATTAAACAATTTTCTTAAACTACTATTGAAACAAAAATACTCCAAAAAGGAAGTTAGAAAACATCTTGAGAGAAGCAGAACAAGCCAACATATACAACTTATGAATACTTGAAAGCCTATACTAAAAAGGACATCTGTTGATAAAAACCTACATTAAAAATAAAGACCTTATATAAAGATCTCTTTACATCTCAAAGAGAAAGGAAAGGAAGAAAAAAAAACTCAATGTTAGCAGAAATAAGTAAGATTTGCAGAAATAAATTAAAGCAGAAATAAAGAAATAGAGAATAAAAAATAGAAAAGTCAACAATACTGATCTTTTCAAAAAGGTAAGCAAAATGAGCAAGACTTTTGATATGCTAATTACAGAGAAGAATAATAAAAATATCAGCAGTGTAAGAGCCATTGCACTGGTACCACGGAAATAGAAAAGATCAAAAGAGTCAATTAAGAATAATTATATGGCAACAAACTAAATAACCTAGAAGACATGGGTAAATCTCTAAAAACATTCAACCTACCAAGTCTACACCATGAGGAAATGCAGAGTCTGAAAACACCTGTTAGCTATTATGGAGATTGAATCGAAAATCAAACACCTCCCAACAAGAAAATGGGTCAGATGGCTATATTGATCCAAATTCTACCAAAACTTTGAAGAAAATTAATGCCATCTTTCTCACACTTTACAAAAATTGAAAAGAAGGGAAATCTTTCAAACTTGTTTTAAAAGACCAATATTATCCTGATACTAAATTCAGATACTGATATCACAAGAAAAAATAATACTATAGGCCAATAACTCTGATAAATATAGATGCAAAAATCCTCAATAATAATGCTAGCAAACAGAATCTAACAGCTTATTAAAAGGATAGCACTATGGCCAAGGTGGGTTTTATTGTTGACATGCAGGGATAATTTGATATTCAAGAATCAATTGATGTAGTATACTACATTCACAGAATGAAAGTTTAAAAAAATCTTTATATTGAAAATGTATTTGACAAAATTCAACACAAATTCATCATACACACTATCAGCACATTTAGGACCAAAAGGAATGTATTTCTACATGATAAAAACTATATATTAAAAATCCATTTCTAGCATCATACTCAGTGGTGAAATAGGAAGTTTTTAAATCTAAGATCAGGAATAAGACAAGGATCCCATTGTTGCTGTTTCTATTTGACATAATAGTAGATGTTCTAGTCAGAGTTATTACATAAGAAAAAATAAATAAAATGTTGGGGTCTGACCTTTGCTTTATCAGCTGCCCTGGATCTTGTTGCTGATTGCATAAGCTGCTTCGGGAGGGGCTGCTACACTGTTAAGCTTGAAAAACAGGGTGTCGACACGGGCTTCAGACCTTTCGCATTGGTATCACCTGCCAATTATTCTAGATCCTTCAAAAGGCGCACGTAGAGGCTTATTGGTCAAACGTGTGCCTCTGAAATCCAGGTGTGGCAACCAACGAGCTAATGTAGAGAGGCCTCGAGGGGGCGGGGTGAAGGCCCTTAAAAAAGAGGCTCCAAGAGGCTCTAGCCAGCAGTCAGGCGCTCTAGCCTCTTTTTGGGAGAGAGCTCTCATACTTTGCTGCTGGACGTGGTGTCCCTGCTCCTTTGGAAGGTGAGCTCCTGTCAGCAGCCGAACCTGCCTATGCTTTGCTCCTGAACTTCGCAGCCTTCAGAACTGTGAGAAATTGCTGTCTATGTTTGTTCTGAAATAGAGTCTTGTAGCGTTGCCTTGACTTGTTTGAGATTACTTAATATTAGGCATTTTGTCGTAGCGGTACAAGTGAACATTGCCTTGAAAGAGAGATGTAAAGTATGGATGTATAAAAAGGAAAAGTAAAGTTTGAACAAAGAAAGACCGTTTCGGGTCTCCGGCCTGTGGTTTTGCTCATCCCCAGCCCGTCCCTCAGGTCAGAACCCGGCTGGACCGGGACATAAAAAGTATACATATATGAAAGTAAGAAGTAGACTTATCATTATTTGCAAATAATATGATCTTATATAAACATACTTTTAGAAACTGAAGCAAAAATATTTTAGAACTAACAAATGGATTCGGTAAAATCACAGGATATAAAACCAACATACAAAAATCAAGTGTATTTTTATATACGAACAACGAACTATTTGAGACATTAGGAAAACAGTCACATTTACAACAGTACGAAAAAGAATAAAATACTTAGGAATAAACTTAACTAAAGATGTGATACTTAGATATTAAAAAGTACAAAACAGCTCTTTGAGTCCTGCCAGCAGGCGCTCAGGACACCACTGTTGGGACACCACTGTTAGGACCCTGGTCTGGAGCAGCCCCTGCTCAGGACCAACTAGAGGAGGATCCCTGCCTGAAGCAGCCCCCGCCTGCCTGAAGGCCTGCATGCCTGCATGGGCCTCTTTTGGTCTTGGCTGGCAGGCACTCAGGGCACCACTGGTAGGGCCTCAGCTCCAAAGCAGCCCCCACTCACCTGAAAAACCTGCCCAGGCAAAGACCTTTTTTAGTCAAAATCAACCAGAGGAGGATCTCCTCCCAGAGCAGCCCCTCCTACCTGAGTGTGTCATTTGCCTTTCAGGACCTCTTTTAGTCCCTGCTGGCAGACACTCAGGACACCATCAGTAGGGCCTATGTCCAGAGCAGCCCCTGCTCAGGACCAACTGGAGCAGGATCCAGGTCTAGAGCAGCCCTTATCTACCTGACACCTGGAATGACCTTCTGGGCCTCTTTTGGTCCCAGCTGGCAAGTGTAGAGGCCACAACCAGTAGGATCCCCATCTGGAGAAGCCCCTGATCAGGACCAATCAGAGGAGGATCCCCACCAAATCAGCCCCCTCCTACCTGAAGCCCCACTGCCAGCCTGGGCTTCTTTTGGTCTCAGTCGGCAGGTGCTCAGGACACCACTGGTAGGACCACCTTCTGGAGCAACCCCTGCTCAGCTGAAAGACTGGCCAAGTCCTCTTCTGGTCTGGGCCACAGAATACACCCAGGACAGACTGGAGGAGCATCCCTGCCTAGAGCAGCCCTTGGTCCAGACCTCATCTGGTCCTGGCCTGGCAGGTGCCCAGGGCAACCCAGGTTCAGATGTGCAACTTGAGCTTGGAACAGCATGAAAGCATTCTTAAGGGGAAAATTTATTGCACTGAGTGTTCACATTAAGAATCAGGAGAGATCTAAAACAAATAAGCTTATGCTTTAACTCAAATCTCTATAAAGGAAGAACAGTCTAATCCCAAAGCCAGCAGAATACAGGAAATAATTAACATTGAAGATGAAATCAATGAAATTGAGAAAAACCACAAAAAATAATGAAAAGAATGGATGAAACAAAGAGCTGGTTCTTTGAAAAAATAAGATTGACAGACTCCTAGCTAATCTAACTAAAAGGAGAGAATCAAAGCACATCAACAAAATCACCAACAAAAAAGGGGTGATCAACACTGATCCCACTGAAATCAAACAGTTTCAGAACATATTTTGAAAAACTATACTCCTCTAAACCAAATAATCCGGATGACATGGTCAAATTTCAAGACACACACAACATCCCCAAATTGACACAGGGTGAAATTGAAATCCTAAACAGCTCAAAAACAGGCACTGAAATCCATTCAACAATTAAAAGTCTTCTGAAGAAGAAAAGCCCAGGACCTGATGGATTCTCTGCAGAGTTTTACCACACTTTTGAAGAAGAGCTAACACCTCTACTTATTAAGCTATTCCAAGAAATTGAAAAAGAGGGAATTCTCCCCCAAACACTTTTTATGAAGCAACCATAACTCTGATACCAAAACCCAACAAAGACACATTAAAGAAAGAAAATTACAGACCCTTATGACCTTCCTGATCTGTTTGCTCTACTATAGTAATTCTCTATTTTATTTTTATTATTTTAAGTAGTGCCTAATTGTATCTTTTAAATAAATATAAAGAAACATCTCTAAAGTTCGTATGACACCACAATTTTCATGAATACCTAAGTCGTTTTGAGAAAGATGATCTAAACTGAGGCATCACGTTTCTTGATTTCCCACTTAACCAACTCTTATTTTGTGTATTTGTGTAAACTACTATTTCGGTTTCAAAATTATGGATTATTTCCCAGAGGTATACTGTATTGCAAGTGTATTAATGGGGTTCATCAAGACCAGTAGGCAAACTTCTCTTTTGTATACGCAAATAGTCAACAGAAAATGCTTGGGAAGGATTTGACAAAGTTTTAAATATTTTTTCAAGAATTCAAAAGTTGGGGCTGGAGCGGTGGCTCAGCAGTTTCGGCGCTTGCCTGGCAAGCACGAGGACCCGGGTTCAAACCCCAGCACCACGAATGCAACTAAGTGTTGGAGCAACTAAGGCCATGTGAAAAACTAAATAAAGTTGTTTCTCTCTTTCTCTGTCTCTCTCACTGTCCCTCTCTCTTTAAAAAAAAAAAAAAAAAGAATTCAAAAGTCAATAGATACATAGATCTGGGTTTAAGGATTGCTCAGCCTGGGCCTTAGTGAGTCTGGAGTACAGAAATAAATATTTTCAAACTACTTTAGGATATATTATACATTTTGTAAAATTGTAATATGATCAAAGTACAATGAAATGCTAGGTTCCATGTCACCAGTGCAAGTGTATTCTGTTCATTTTCAGGGACCACAGGAAAGGAAGATAAGCATTTGGGAGTCACAGAGAGAACATTAATCAACTGTGCTTGATTTCACATCAAAAACAGTTAAGGGAGGAGATAACAAGAAAAAAAAATGGGAAAAATGTTAGAAAATTGGATATTAATGAAAGGAGATTGAAGAAACAGCAGGGGAAAGAGGTAAAAAGGTAGATGCAGGTGAATGGTATCTGCTGGGACACAGAATGAGGGGTGACAAAAAGAGAAGATATTGACAATGCTTAGGGACAGGGAAAGTAGAAAAACAGAGAAACAAAAATTCTAAAGTGCAGGACTGAGGATGTAGCTCAGTGGTAGAGGACTTGTCTTGCAGGTGTGGGTTTGATGCCTGCACTGATTATGAAAAAAGTGAAAAATTATAAGTTCAAAGAAAGATGAAACAGACCAAAAGGAAAGAGACGTGCTAAGAAATGACGGGTAAAAACAGAGGAATGTGCAAATGGTATCAGGAAAGAGAATTTGCAAAATCAGAGAAGAATAAGGGAAAGGAGTAGTGGAGTGGGATTAAGACCCAAAATGTCCTGTAGGTTTTGAAGGATTAGTAAATTAAACTTCTCATCCGAACCTACAGTTCATTAAGTAAATGGCAACCATTCATCACTGGTCTTTGAAAAAATGTTATCCGCTTATCCATTTCTTCACAGCTCATTACAGGCTCCAGCAATTAAATTTAGTGTTTCAGCTGCAAATGAGAGAAACTCAGTGGTACAGCAGCCCGAGAGTCCCTCTAGCAGGAGTGCCCCGTGTTGCCCAGCTCCAGGGGTGAACATCACCCCTGGAGTCCTGCATACTGCCAGCTCCTTTAGGGGAAAGCTAATCTCTAAGTTCAAAAGCGGTGAGCAGACTTGGATAGGCAGACTTAACATAATAAAAATGGCCATTCTACCAAAAGCTTTATATAGATTTAATGCTATCCCTATAAAGATACCTATGTCGTTCTTTAAAGACATAGAAAAAGCAATTCTCAAATTCATTTGGAACAACAAGAAACCAAGAATTGCCAAAGCACTACTAAGCAAGAAAGATGAAACAGGCGGTTTTGCCATTCCAGATCTAAAACTAT
>PVKS010038291.1:0-18015 GCA_004027875.1 Aplodontia rufa
CGCACCTTAAAAAACTGGTGAGAAGCCGGAGATATCCTGATCAGTCACGGGGGTGCAATGGAAGCCTTTTGTCTTCAGATCGCCATCTTGAAGAGTCCGACTCCTGGGATTTTTAAGAGGAGTTTTAAGTGAAGAGATCTGATTCAGGAATACCCTTAGTGCTGATTTTTGCCAGCCTCCCAGGGGATCTGAAATTCAGAAGTCTTAAGGCTTGATGTGTAGGGAGTTTGAGATGTTTTCTATGCTCCCTGGTGGTTGTAGACATGGTCTTCCATGATTTTTGAGTTGGGACAGAGGACTCAGAACATTTAACTTACCACATTATCGTTCTGGCTGGTGTGGGGGTGGACAGGGCTGAGAAATACTCCTGTTTATTCCACAAACCCAAATCCCCCTAAGCAAAGTGGAGATGAGTCCATCCCAAGCCTCCTCTTCCTGGTTCAGCCTGTGGTCAGTGACCATCTCCTGTTGCAGCTGTCAGAGGCTGCTCTGGAGTCCCAGAGAGAGCTGATCCCACAAAGTGGCTATCTCCTGGTGCTGTAATGGCAGAGCCTGATCAGCACCCCCACTGAGCAGACTGTTCCACTAGGCTCCTCTGTGGGCTGCTTACAGACACTGTTCTCGCCACAGACAGTGGATGTGCTGGATGGGTGTCTGTAATTGCACCCAATGCTCTATAATTTATAAAGCATGGCTTCTCAGCAGCAATCTGCTCACAGGCTGTGTTAGTCTCCCACACTCCTGGGATGAATGTAATCAATGGCAGCAGAGCTGCTGCATCCCTGGCAGGATGGAAAAAAATCCCTCTTTTTTTCCACTCGCTGCCCCCAAGTCTCTGATCAACCAAACAACTGCCCAAACTAACACTTAGCTTTTGGAATGATAGTCCCCCAAATATACCTCAAAATATTGGAGATGACCTAGAGTTTTCCCATCCATGCATTGAACCAAATGGGTAGCTGCCTCCCTTCAGCTTGCCATCTTCCTCCCCCCCATCAGATATTAATTATTTAACATAAAAATGCTTCCATTTCCATTGGTTATTTTATTTTATTTTGTTCAGGAGTGTGTGGTTGTTGGGATCCAGAAGAAGGTTGACCATCAAGTCCAAATGAACAATATGGCATCAAGGGCAAACAGCTCATCAAGAAACACTGAACTAGTATCAGAAGTTAGCATGAAAAAGTATGCCTTGGGGGTCTGTGGGAGAGAGCTGTAGACTTGCGCAGAACATAATTTGTAGGCTTAAGTCATCTTACACATCTAGATTCATATAATCTAGACATTCTTGTTGTAATCCAAACTACAATATTCACAATCAATTCATATCTCATATCTTCCTACTGTAGTATTTGCTCTGCTTCCTTAGCAATATTCTCTATTGGGCTGACTGTATCTAGACCTTCCTTAGGGATAACTCAGACACCTATGCTGCCAACATTGATCTCATTGCTGAGTACAGAGTCAAATTTTCAAATGCCTGCTGTTCAATTCCATCTGTATGTCCCTCTATTGTCCTTTCCACATTACTAAAATCTACTTCTTTATTCCATGTACCTACAAACTGATATATATGTCTTTAATTTGACAGTAGGATCAGCATGTCATCCTCCAACAAAACACTTTAAAACTATCTTTCACTTCACATTTTCCAAACCACCATCATTTTCATCTTAGAAATCTATCAAGTCAGTTAATCCTATACTCTTAAGACCTTTTCCCAAACTTTAATTCCCTCCATCACTTCCCTAATTTAGCACCTCATCATTAGAAGAATTAATGTAAGAATAGATGTGTTGTTGTGTTCACCTTTGAAAAACCTAAATCTTCAAAATTATAAGCATTTCCCCTATTAAAATTAAGATTAAAATATGTCCACCCAGAAGTTTATAAATAAAATTTCACATCAACCTTATTAGTAATAACTCAAAATTAGAAACAATTCAAATATATTTATTTCAGTGGGCTAATGAGTAAACAGTAGATGGTTCATCCACAGAATGGAACATAATTTAGCCCTTCTTGAATATGGATCTCAAGAGATTTATGCTGTGTTCTGTTTACATAACACTCTCTCAATGATTAAATCATAGTGGTAGAGAATAATCCAGTTGCTATGAGGGCTAAGGTTTGTGGGAAAGTGTGACTATGTATAACCAGGTTGCACCAGGAATTATCTTTGTAGTAAGGGAAGAGTTCTGGATCTTGATTGTGTTGGTAATTCCACTAATCTGAACATGTGACAAACTTGACCTCCAAAAGAGTGAGAGAAAAGCGTACATGTAAAATTTATTGAAACTTGAATAAGCTCTGCAATTAAATTCATAGTATTGCACCAAAATCAGTTTCACAACTTTGATATTATGCTATAGTCATGTAAAATGCCCCCCATGGGGGGAAAGATGGATGAACAATGAATCTCTTTATACTATCCTTAAAATTTCTTGTCAAGTTTTAGAACATCTCAAAATAAAAAGTTAAAATCTGATTGTTATTTCTAATTTTCTATACATATTTTCTATACATTTCATTGGCTTTCTTTTAAGTTTAGGATCCAGTCCAATGGGTGAGTCTGAGCTTTAAAGATCACAGTTTTTCTTTCTATCCTTGCTTTTCTTACAGCTTACTTACACTTATTTTATTATTCAAAATTAATCCCTAGAATCCATCATGCGCCTTTCCTTACAAGTGTATATTCACCCTCAATTTGAAGTGATATTTCCCATGCATTATAATATGAAATCTTCCAAATAACAATTGAACGTGTCTCATTTTCCCCATCCTCATAGCTGAAAGTAGCTGAAATGCAAAAAGTTAGGTCACAGAGCAGGCAGGAAAAGAGGAATTCAAACAAGGCCAGATTGACTCTGTGCCATATTTTTTTCCTGTTCTGATTTTTAGATCATTTTTGTATAAAACTGGCCTGACTCAAAACATGTACTTGCAATATCTTGTATTGCTGTATTGCATAAAGTAAGTATTCAGTAAATAACTGGAATGAAAGTGACCTGAATCCTGTATTTTAGATATGCACAAATCACCAATTTGCAAATTGAGTTCAAAGGGTCCCGGTAAGTGTAAATAAAGGTTGAAAATAAAAGTGATTACCTAAGGGAAGCAAACTAGTGATCTGAAATCAGTGGGTGAGGGCCTGAGTACATGTAGAAGCTTCTCCAGGCCACGGGGAAGTTCTGTCACCCACTGAGATGTGAGTCACACTGGAAATGATGGACTTAGCACTAAAAACATGAAATTTCTTGTTCATTGCTTCCTATGATGGGAGCTTCAATTTTAATAGCCCATGGCAAGAGACAGAAGGATGAGTCGGCAAGGAGCCTGGTTGTGAAACCCACAAAAAAAAGTCTAGGTTGTCTCACACTGTCACTTTGAACTTTGAATAATGATGTAAAGTTAGATTCCATTCATAAGAACCAGGTGAATCAATAGCACTCTAATCTCAAGTGCTCATCTATTAATTTTTTATAACATGATGTGGCACAATCTAAACCACCCGAGAAAACACACAGACACCACACATGCATGCATACACATACATACACACACACACATCATAGATACAGTTTCGTAGGCTTCTTGAGAGTGCCTTAAATTCCAAGAAGAATCCCAATTATAGGATTTCCTGTATGAAGATAAATGCTAGTTTGAGCCAATTGTTTTGTTTTCCAGCCCTTTAATTCTTTTTTTTTTTTATAAAGAGAGAAAGACAGAGAGGGAGATACAGAGACAGAGAGAATCAATTTTTATTGAGTTTTTCACATGGCTTTTGTTGCTCTGACACTTAGTTGTGTACGTGGGTGCTGGGGTTTGAACCCGTGTACTTGTGCATGCCAAGCAAGCACTGTAACCACCGAGCCACCGCTCCAGTCCCAAGCCCTTTAATTCTTGATGGGTAAATCAGAGTAAATAATTCCTGTACCTAATTTGAAATGAGAAAACAAATCACAAAATATGGGTGTGCAAAATCTTATACATATAAATTTATGGAACTTTACATATGCTGATACAGCTATGAAGTTGTATATCAATTTTAATGCAATTATGATGCTGACCACAAAATTACCAGCCTTTGGAAAGTAATGAACATTGAAACAAATGTGAAAATATAAAAATAGTTCTTAAGTTCCCTGTTTTCTCTAATTTAATCTGGTCTCAATGTACTGGAATTCAGATGACATATTGTGGAAGAACTATAGCTATTTGAAAACCTTCTGATATACTTTCTAGGAGAATGGCAGAAATTTTTTTAAGACCATGCAGGTTGCACTGACCTGCAGAAGATAAGCAATATAATGTTTGCCACACCCAGATGGGGGCTTTATTATCAAGACTTTAAGACACTATGCTTCCCTCTTTTGCTATGGAGGTACAAGAAATGCATTAAAACCAGCCTAATGAGATGGAATTCCTTTGGTCTTAATCCCTGAGTAACTATAACAAACTCCCCTCTGTGTAATGTTGTACTTGAAATTGGAAAAAATTAATTTTATTTTGTTTTGACCCCTCATTTTCAGGCTTACTTTGACTCATAATACCTACACACAGGATATCAAATGCCATGCCCTTCCCAGCTTCAATTCCCACCCATGCAAGTGCATTTTCAAAAGATAAGTAACGTATTTAAAATTCAAACGTATTTTAAACTCACCAAAAATTAAAGGATTGTATCTTATAAATTGCATGCAAAAAAGAAGACTCCAAACGTGACCCCTGTGTTTTGCCTGGATATAATGTTGTGCATTATATCCAGGCAAGTCTGTCTAATTAACTTCCTCTGGAACTTGAGCTGGTATTAGCAACTTGCTTTAATAGGATATGGTGGAAGGGTAGTGGGTAGTCTCAGACTTCCAAGCTAAGTCATAACAAGTCCTACAGCTTCTCCCTGTGTTCTATGGAATACTTCATAAAGCAACTCAGATTCCATGCTTGAAAAACCCTCTCCAAAATGATCAGCCATGTGAAGCACTTTTAGATGACACCCATTCTGATCCCCAGCCCCAAATGGGTATCATTGTATGAATCAACTTGGAAATCCAGCTTAAGTCAAGACTTCAGGAGACTTCAGTCCCAACCAGCAACTAACTGTAATAATAAAACAGATCCTAGCTAAGAACTGCCCAGATAATACCAAGCCAATTATAGGACCTTGAGAGATAATAAATTGTTTTAATTCACTGGGTTCTTAGATTATTTGTTGTGTATCAAAAAGTGATTTGAACATAATATGAATAATATGTATCTAACAGTGTTGTTGTAGTGATTGAATTATGAAACATCCACAGTATCTGCTTTATAGTATCTAAAAGATAGCTTGCTTCAATCAAGAGAGTTGATCATAAAATGTAATTTTAAAAAACTTTTAAAAACCCACCAAGTATTCAAGCATTAGTTGATTAAAAGAGTACATTGTATTTTCCCTTGTTCTACCTGTCATCAAGGTTGACCCTGGTCATTTGGAGACACAGGATGACAGGGCAGCGGTCAATAGCTTCACCTTAGCTGGTTCCTATGCAAGATGTAGAAGTGAGCTCTGGGGCTCAAACTCTGGCCCTCGAAGGTGCTGGCAGATCAGCAGCACATATCACAACAGCAAGCAGTTCATTATCCAGAATCACAAGAGACAGCAAGTAAAATGTTGCCATTTGTTCTGTTTTTCTAGGTCAAAACACAAGTACTTGGCTAACAGCATAAAATGCAGCATTTTATTTTTTCCCACATGAATATTTTATTCTTACATATTGTAATGCATTTGTTTTGCTTATCCATCTCCCCCCACTGTAATATAAGCTCCATTTCAGAAGCTGTTCCTGTCTATTTTGTTAACCTCTGCTCCCTAAGACCAAGGGACAGCAGAGCTTGTGCATAGCAGCTACCTATTAAATATATGGTGGAAACATGAGCCATCATCATCATTGTCACCACATCTTTAGACGTGTGATCACATAAAGTGCATTTCCAAAGACACATATAAAAGATCAGAGATGTAATCCAGAGAAAACTACCAGGAACATTAAAACTGAGTAAAAATACTTTCACTGAAGAAGAAAAAAAAAGAGAGAATTTTGAAGCATTATTTTGAATTCTAAAAGCATTACCAGCACTAATTAATAAATCTATGTGTGTATCAAGTATATATGCTGTCAGGTCACATGAACCCAAGTCTCAACCTTTGCTGCCCAAGTTGCTAGTCATGTGATTTTGGTTATTAACTAAAGCTATTAAAGCACACCCGCTTATTCCACATCTCACTCTTTCATTTCCTACTGGTGGCTTGAGAGGGTAAACTTCCATGTATTGGAAATTACCCCTTTCCTTCCCAGTGCTCAGATTCTGGGTTGTCTTCCCAGCCCTCCTGCTCTGTCCAATTTTCTTGGTGCTCCAAAGCAATCCCAGCAAATACTATTATCTACATGCTGATATCGCTCCTGGTTAGCCAGAACATCCTACTTTCTTCTTCCATACCCCTCGCTTCTTGAAAATACTTGAAACATGAATAAAGAGATGTCATGTAGGACTGTAAGCTCTCAGAGCCTGGAGCTGAGTGGAAGAAATTGTTTTAAAGGAGGGCATCAAATCATTGAGCCCTTCTCTTGCAACTGCCTCTATACTATACAATTTAAAAGAATAGGGGAGAAGCCACCCTCATCTCCCCCACTGCAGAGCCATCTTTGATTTATGCAAGAGTAGAGAAGGTCGCTGAGCTGCACAGAGCAGAAGTTTAAAATTCTACAGCCAAAAATAAAATCTCTATTTGTAAGTTTTCAAATAAGATTAGTCAGGGATTCTTTTCTTTATTCAAGGTATGCGGAGGGGATGGTGCACTAGAAGTTAACTTCGCTAGAAATAACTTTGGTTGCCCTTTAGAAGGTAAGCAAAATTTGGGTGCAATTATGAAGAATCTTTGATTATCTGACTCCAGCAATATCAACCCTTTAATTAATCTGAATATGTTTGTAACCAAGAATTTTAAAAGGCAGAATGTACTTAATATCAGATATCTTCCCCCTTATTTTCTTGCTTTAGCCAAAATTAAATAAAAATACATTAGTAAAATTGGTGTTCATGTGATATTTAAATTTGCATTTTCTGTATTCATTTGGTCTCTCTTTGATTTATTCTATAGAAATGGAAATCTGTAGTATGATATCCCCTGTAGCAAGCCAGACAGAAACAACTGAATCTACTTTTAACTGATGAAATCACCTTTTTTAAAAAGAGAAAAGGAGAGAGAGAGAATGAGAATCAACTTTTATTGAATTTTTCACATGAGTTTCATTGCCCTGACCCTAAGTTGTGTACCTGGTTGCAGGGGTTTGAACCCATGACAAGTTCCGTAACTGCTGAGCCACCGCTCCAGCCCCACAAAACCACCTCTTAATCATCTCTGACTTGGTGTTTTGGGGTGGTTTCCCAAGTGTGTTTCCTCAGTGTGACTTCCTTCTCAATATTTTAATTTCTTGTCAGATTTTAAGGCTTAACAAAGAATTCAAGGGCAACACAGTGCTTCTGGGGGAACCAGTATCCACCTCCTCAGAAAAAGGAAGTGGCTCTTTAGGGATAGTTTCAAGTTTCTGATTGATCTGACTTTGGAATTGGCCTATCCCTGCACCCATCATTTTAAACAGGGTTTTTCCATAATCTAAGTTCCCACACCTGTGTCATGTGCTCACTCCTGAAGCCAGGCATAGAATTAGACACTCGTGAAACTCATAAACTAAAAATTGGAGATTCCCCATTCTGGGCAAAGTTATTTTTAGTATACACTCTTAGATGATTATTGTAACAACCCCATGGGAATGGATGGACAAGACTTGTAATAATGGTTGCTTAGGAAACTAGAAAGATACATGTATTTGAGGCCAATAGACATCAACATGCTTCTGATTCTTCTACATCTTTTAATTCTGTGACTTCAATTAAGCTAAGTAACTTATAATTATCTGAAATACTTATATCTAAAATAAGTATGGTGTGCCTGACTATAACTGGCATTAAATGATATAAAGGGAAAACCGAGCATTTTATATTTCATTGATAAGCCTGCATAATAAATAATTTCAAACTTCACTGCCTTACAAGTTTATTTCTCAACTCTATGGGTTGGCTCTGATTCTTCTCTGATTGATGGAGTTTGCTTCTTGTTGTACATGTGTTCACATCTGCTCAAGATGTTTCCTCATTCTATGAGCAGAAGCTACACAAGAGGTGCAGGCAAATCCCAGAAACGCACATATAGATTCTGTTCCCATTGTGCTTGCTGGCATCTCATAGGCCAAACCAAGTCACGTGGCAGATTTTTCACTGGAACTGGAAAATCTTTCTGGCTACTCTGGCAAAAGGCATGGAAAAGTCACTGGGAAAATAATTTGAAGGTGTGATACTACCATAAAGAAGGAACAAAGAGCCCAGAATAATAGCTTTATCTACCATAAAATCATAGGGATACCGGGGCTGAAATAGAGCAAATTGCATTCCATGCTTGAGTGATTTTGTCAAAATGAAATCCACTATTATGCATAGCTATAATGCATTAATAAAAGCATAAAATATATAGTTGGCAGTAAAATTATTAGATTTATCCTTGTAATTCATCATTTGGAAAAAAAACATTTTAGCTTTTAAAATGGGAATTTCAGATAGGGAAACTGTCTAAAATCTCATGTAATACTGTACTTTGTTCATTTGTCATTTCTTGTGGTCACCAGACTTCCAGCAGTAACTTGGCTGCCGGCTTCTGATTTTGTTGGTGCTGTTCTTTTGCTATTTATATCCTAACTATGTAACACATATCTCTTGAATCTTCCACACCTAAAATGGATCCTCTGTTATGTCTCCTTGGCTCACGTACATGCTGTGAGTGTCTGCCACACTAATGTTGCAACCAAGCACAATGCCTGTTACAGAGGAGGTGGTCGATAGTCACTGACTCAGGGAATGGAGAATGGTTGCTTTGGTGAAGACCTGCTCAAAATGCCCCCATCCATTCATGCTTATGCATAGTGAACAACCTGATTTGGGGAGTTGAAAGAGTGCAAGAAAGAACTAAAATTAAAATTATGGTCCACCTTCCAGGGTAGCTAAATGTAGTCCATGTATTGGAAGTGGACAGTATCACGAAGAACTACCAAAATTACTTTTAAAGGGTTTCTATCCCCTTTACTCTATTTCTTCTTCTTTCCTCCAATACATATGTGATTGTTGGAGTTCTACAAGTCATTTTAAGTAATGAAAATGGCAGAGTAAAAAACTGGAAAACTCCTAGGTCCCAATGACCTTGTGAGCTAGAGATTGTCACTGTCCAGACTTCTTTTATAAAAGATCAAAATGAACTTTTAATTTGTTTAAGCTATTATTTGTGAGGGGAAGATTTTCTTACTTATAGCTGCACACAATAGTATCACAGGTTTCTTATAGATGTTAATTTGATCTGATTTTGACAGTGGAAATGTAACTGCAGTCTCATTGTAAAAGGAGAAATAGACAGAAATAGAATCGATTCGAAGTGAGATGGTTTTATTGGCTATAATCGAACAGGAAGCTTTGATACCCAAGGTTACATCAGGAATTACCATTAGTATTTTCTTTTTATTTATTTCTTATGATTTACTGTGAGATTCCCATCTGCAAGGTGCTGGTTTGAAATTTATATGCATACACACATATATGTACATATCATCTCATTTAAATCAGAAAATAGTCCCCTGAGATACTCAGCAACCTATTATTTAATTCAAGACAAAGGACAATTAAGTTATTTTCTCAAAGCCATTTAACCAGATGCAAATATAACTTGTTTGACAACTAAATCTCAGTGATCATTTTTAACTCTGTGTGCTATTATATATTTTTCAATAAGCTAGTATTATTTGAAAGAAACTGAAACGCCATGCTTGTGAACAATGTGATGTGTTTTTTCTTGGCTCTGATACCTTGAATAAGAGGTACTGGTCACCAAGGCAGATGGACATAACTTTTGTCCCAGAGATATGAGGCCTTGACACAAATTTTCTCTCATATGTGGAAGCCAGTGTTAAACCTAACAATAGGATGATAGTAAACTGAGTTTAAGTAATAAACTCACCATAGTTGAAACTCCACATAAGCTGGTGAACCATAACTAAGAAGGTGGGGGTAGAAGGAAGGGACACAGGGATAGATGAAGGGATAAGGGGACTGTCAATATGACATGAAATATTCAACTCCTATTAGAAGCCTAACTATACACAGACAGAGAACCTCAGAAATGTCAACAATTATTTTACATGTATATACATGTAAAATATGTTCATTTCAAACTCTACTATGGTGGGATTATAGAGGAGACATGAACTCAAGGAATGGATGATGGAAGCAGATCCTGGTCTAGGATCAACCTCAACTTACTATCTCACTAAATCAATATCCATGTATGCATGATTACATAATAATAATTCCCTCCATTATGTAAGTCTTTGTCAAACTAATGATAAAAAATAAATAAATCTTTAAAAATTACATATTGGTCATATTCTGTACTCTGTGACCACCCAGAAAGAAAGAGTAAAATTGATTTCTTGCCAATTTTTCAATCTTACAAAGGGTGAAGGTGTGACTGTAATTTTTATATTGAGCCAACAGGAACTTTTCTAAGGCTTGCAACAATTTAGCCTGGAGAACAGTACCCTGAAATTCATGTCATGATCAAATTGAGAGAGAAAGGAAAAGGGAGAGAAAAAGAATAAATTGAACAGAGACACAGGTAGCCAGAGAAAGAGAGAGGCAGGAAGAAAAGACAGAAGAGATGGAGGAATAAAGGAAGGAAAGGAGGAAAGAAAGCAGGCAGGCAGGCAGCCAGCCATGTCCTTTTCATCTCCAAAGTTGCATGAACATTGTCTCTGAGCCACATTAAGGGAGAGCGTGAATAGCAGGTATTGAATTGTGCAGCATCTTTAAATATATATAATGTACCTTTCCAAGTGTACCATGATGAAGTAGAATGATCACAGCTACCCCACAAAGATCAGGAATGCATGATGTGTTTCATCAATACACACTTTTTCACTTTCTTCCATGTGTGAAATGATTTGCTAGATGGAGAGAGGCAGGGAAGATGAAGATGTACAAGACAGATGATTGCCTCAAAGCTTGCACAGTCTCTGAAGGGAAAAAATACAAGGATACAAACAATCACAATAACTGCTCTTATGTTTCCCACACTAATAAGTTGAATTAGAAAATAAATATCAATCAATGACTATATAAAAGACATTACCAAAAGAGCTTGGCTATATCTATGTACAAAATAGAATTCAGAATTTTGACCCTTTGTTCTAGAAAATGCCACTGAACAAGTTCCTTGGGGGTGAGTATATGGTGGAGATACTTCTTTTTTCTTTAACCTTAATTTTCCAGTCTCCTTGCAGTTAGGCAGCACCATGTGATTGGTTCCCACAAAGGAACTGAACAAAAACATACAATATCCCTTCTAGGTCCAAGCAGTCAGTAACTGAAGAAAACACACCTCAACAGAGCTTCAACACACACAAATACACATGCACACACACACAAACACACACACATAATTTAAGACTTAGTCTGAGGGTCTAAGAGACCAAACAGAGTAGTGTTCCACATTAACTGCCAAGGAGTTGGACAGACAGCATAAGAAAAAAAATTGTGTTATACTAACCCAATGAGAAGGAATTGATTAGTGAAGTGGTGTGATTCTCTAAAAATGTGACTTGTCAACAGAAGTTATTAAAAAACATTACCTAGATGAATATAATGGCCCAAGACAAAGTTCTGCAAGGGTCTAAAGATGGAAAAACAGCTTGATGTGTACAACAAAGAGGCTTTGAGAGAAAGGATGGCATTTGAGCAGGGAACAAGTATGACATCTTTGGCCTTAGATCTAGGTTTGACTTCCAGATATACCACATACCTCAGAAAAGTTGTTTGATCTCTTTGAGCCTCAGTTTCTTCAGCTTTGCCACTTCATAGTACCCTGTGAACATTAAATGACAAAACACTAGCAAAATGTCCATTCAATGCCAATCACTAAGAAACAAATAGCTATTTAAGGACTTCACATGTGTAGCCAGTGGTAGTGGTAGGATGTGTATGGTAAGAGTGGAAAGGTGAGTTCCTTATCTAGCAAACAGTTACATTCATTTTATCTGTAGCCTCTAGTATAAAACTCTATTATTACACTTAGCATTTACATGTCATGTACAGTTCCAAAACACCTCAGCATGCATTATCTCAGGTATTCTTTAGACAAACACTGAGAGTTCTCTGTTTGCTAGCATTTTCCTGATGTGCATTCGCAGGCTTAGAAACATACAAGTCATCACCAAAGAAACGGCGGTGCTGGGACTGGAGCCTCATCTTCTCATGAAGCACTCAGCATCTTTTCTAAAATTCCAAGTGCCTATGTGAGAAGCTCTGTACAAGTCACAGGCCCTTTCTGCCTGGTACTCCAACCCCTTCCTTGGCCAAGTTTTCCTTATGCAACATTGTCCACCTGAGCAATGTTCCTGAAGAGGTGCTGCCCCAGCCAATACGATCCTCGGATTGCAAAAGGACTATTTTGTGGGCCTGTAGGAAGAAGGAGATGACTGTGACCCTCTTCTCTTTGTGATTACTTGTCTCTGTAATTCTTGTGTATACTTTTCTAAATCAATCCATGACCTGAGGGCAAGGGTACTTGTTTAAGCTGGTTGCTTAGAAACGAACCAATATAAATGGACAACTTACCAAGATTCCTAACCACATCATTTCATCTCAGATCCTGGGGACTTTCCATTCCAACATGCCAATAAGCATAAGTAATTATAGTGACTCAAAATTCTGGGTTTTGTTAACAGGTCATACGTCAGTTTTAAGCAACTACACATGTTTATTATTCTTACATGCAAGATGATCTGTAAAATGTTGAACTGGAGGTTACAAAGAATGCTTTGATTCTCTCAATGAGAGCAATTTAAGACCCACCTGCTGGGTTATTGCAACTTTGCACCTGTGAGTGCTGAGAGAGCCTCATGAAGTGAATGCTGAGAATAAATCAGGACCAAATAAATATGATTTCTTTAAATAAGATAAGTATCAGAGCTGACAGATAAGACAGCCATCAATTACAAGTCTTAACTCTAATGGCTAGGTAGGTCTTTAGAATTGGAAGGCACTTGATTTCCATATTTATCCTGCTACTTATACGCATCCTTTGTTTATTCAGAATTACAAACATTAGCACAGTTATTAGGTGATATTGTTTTCTTTGAGAATCTGCCCACCACCTCTCATAGGATTGGACAGTGGTTTAAAGAAGATATATAATGGTCTGGCCAATGGTCTATTGGTCTGTCTTCTCTAATAATTTCAAATAAGACATGAGATGGACTGGGGATGTGGCTCAGTGGTAGAATGAATGTCTAGCATGTGAAGCCCTACATTTGAGTTCCAGAACCACACACGCACACAAATGCTAGAACAACTCATTGTTCATAATAAAATAAAACTCCTAAGATACACTGTAATAAAAATAAAAACAATAATAAAGACTTAAATGTGAAAAGCAAAACTTACAAAGGCAAAAAAAGAGAGAGATGACTGATTTGGAATTCAGGAAACTGAGTCATATTCGTGGTAAAATGTTGATGTTAGACATTTTTGTCTAGTGTATTTTACCTGGAACTGCCTTGTTCCTATCATGGCTGTTGAATGTTTACTTGGATTGTGACACACCATTATTGGTCAATTTTTTTTACAGGTGTTTAAAAGAGTTCGATAAAGCTCTTCCTTTCTCCAATCATTTCATCTTTAAGACAACTCCAGTCATAGAGAATAAAACCTGCTTCTCTTCTCAATGACCTTTTCCTCTCCCACATTCCCTTTGTCCTGTTTATCCTGCCTCTCAAATCAGCTGCCCAGTTACACATTCCCATAGCTTCCTTCCTCGCTTGACTTTCATCTTCTAACTAGTGTTCTCGCCTCTAGTATTGTCTCTTTCTAACTAATCCTCTGCTTGGAGGAAAAAAAATCAGGTTTTAGTTTCTGTTTTGGTTCTTGGTGGTGGAGGAGACAGACCACAGCTTTCATATTCCTGCCTCATTTAATCCTTCCAAAAAATTACAGGCTGCTTTCTGTTTCCTTTATGCCTGTTTCAGAGATGAAGAAATGAGATGCAGAGATGTTAAGAAACCTTCTCACAATCGTTTAGTTGGACTGTGGTGAAGCCTGGTTTCACAGCAGAGCAAGTAGACCCAGAGCCCACTCTCCTGGCCATTATGCTCCACTCCCCTCCACCACAGTGAGTTGAGCCTTGCAGATTCACAGGGCACCATGATGCTCAGCTACGTTCATGTCACTCTCCTACCTTTAAAAAAATCCTTTGGAAACATACTTCCTTTTACTGATGATAGGAAACTTTATAATTTGGTTCTGACTAAACTTCACATCTTTATCTCTCATCAGCTTCACCTTTCTGCCTTGTTCATTCACAACATCAAAATATTTCCTTTTGTGATTTTGCTTTCACACATCAAGCTTGTACACTCCTATTCATCACAGGATAGCATGGATATTTGTGAATACAGTGCATGAAACTCAAACTCTTAGACTACTCCTGAACAAACTTCTCAAGGCTATGCCAGCAACACTGAGCACAAGGGGACATGAGATACAGGAGCAGTCATGGAAGAAGGACACAGGGAAATTAGCTAGTCATCATTAGCTCTCAGGGAAGAGAGGGCATGCCTATAAAGGAGTTTCCTAAAGCTAAATCTTAGCTGTTTCCTCTGGCATTCTTTCTAAAGTTTCTCTAATACTGAGAATCATTTCCATTCTTCTTTACTCTGTTCCAATAACTAAAATTTCATTAAGAATACAGTAAAAGATCAACAAATACTTCACTCTTTAAAATAAGCAGGTATATTTTTCTCTCCTTTTTTCTAAGTACGCATTTTTATGAGTGCATTACAGTCATGCATAATGAGGGGATTCATTCCAGTATGTTCATAAATGCATATAACATAGCTTGCTTCATCTCAACCCTAGTACTCTCCCTTTCCATCCTCAATTCCTTTATTCTTCTCTATGTCTTTTATTTATTATTATAAATTTATTTATTTTAACTAGTGCACTGTAGTTTTTCATAAAGTTGGAGTGCACCATGATATTTTCATACGCACACATAGCACAATTTGGTCAACTTCACTATATTCTTAGACTGTATTTCTATATCATTCTTTACCTGGGCATCACCCATTCTTTACCTGGGCATCACCAAACTGTTTCTGAGTAATCTTAATAGTAATGATTGGGTGTTTTAGCACTTGTGATGTCCTATTCCCAAATTGAATCCTACCATTTACCTGAATGCTTTGCAATTTTGTTCTGGTAGACTGATAGTTGCTTCACATTGGTGGTTATTTGTTATTCTGCCATTTAAGAAAAAGAAAAATAGGAGAGAAATATGCACAGGTAAACAGAGACTAAGGGAAAGGAAAAGAAGAGTGGGAGGAATGAAAAGAAAGAGAGAGGAGGACTGAAAAGTAAAGCTAAGGATTTGGGAATACGAGTATAAAAGTTTCAGGAAGAACAACATTTAATCAATTCTGACTATTGCTGTACGTAGCACTGTGGGTTTCTACTGTGTTTCATCTTAATCCCTGCAGTGGCTCTCTGAGTCTGCAAGTTTTACTCCTGCTTTGCATATGGAAAAGTTTGGGCTTGGGGATGTGGAAAAGCTTCAACAGTCTGCAGGTACCAGTGCTGGCCTTGACCTCTGTCTGTCTTCCTCTGTGTTCTTCATCACTCTGGTGCATTCCTCTCTTTGGACCTGTTCTTGCTTTGGGGTCACACGGAATAGAATGCACTTCATTTTCTCCATGGCAACCCTAAAAAATATTTGTAGGAAATTGTCATATTTCTCCTGAGTTGTTTCTTCTCCTGTTCAATATCTCCATTTTTTTCAATTGATTCTCAAACAATTTTTTACTTCTACAAAACCTTCAGGTCAATCTTTTCAGTGAATTTTTCTCTCCCTACGGTTATCATTATAACTATCAAGACTCCCAGTGTGTTACACCTAACTTCTTCTGGAGACACTTCCTACAGTGTTTTTCTTATCTCAGAAAAGAAATACTACGATGAACTATTTCTCCATTTTCACTTACCTGAAAACAGGATATAGCAAAAGACCATGGTCCTAGGAACTCTATTTAGAGAGATAATGCAATTTTGTTGAGAATGAAATCTGAACTCTAACCTAGCGCCCATATAATTTGATACTTGTTTAGGTTATTTAGCATATGTAATATTTAGTTTGTCTTTCTGTAAATCAGATACTAACATCTATGAAAAGGATATTGAGAAGATTAACCAATATAATATATATCAAGCACAGGTCACCATAAACTCTAAGTACATTCATTATTTTTAGTAGTCCATTGTCCTCATATTCTCATCTAAACATCACCAAACCATGCTTGTTAGCAAGGTATAACCTTCTAGCTTAACTCTAATCCATTAAATGACTTGGGATATCTATGTTTTCATGAATCATATGATGTATAAGATAAATAGCCTCAAGCAGTTTTCTCTAGGACTTCATTTTATACCTGAAGAAACAGTATCCCAAAATGGGAAACGTAACATAGGTAACTACAGTCAGATTCATGTATGCTTTTTTTCTTTCTTTACTCTTGATTTTCTTTTGTTGCAGTGCTAATGGATAAAACTTAGAGCCTCATTCATGCTAGAAAAGCACTCTACCACTGACCTATTTCCTTGTATCTAGTACTATGAATTTTGAGACCCAATTCCATGTAATTATGCATAATAACCCTAACTTATAATATTTAAATCTGGATCTCTAGTTTATATTGACTAATGGGTTTCCAGTCTTAGTATTTAATCTAGTTCAATTATTTTATTATCAAAGGCTCTAGCATAGGAGATACCAAAGGGAAAATTAATTTGTTAGTTAATATGAAAAAGTTTTCACTAAGTCCTCTAAGATTGCCTTGATATCAAGGGTAGTCAGATTCAGGAAAGATCCAGCCCTGGTGTCAGAGTCAGATGACTTGTATTATTGACATGGCTCTGCTATTTGTGAAGCGACCATGACAAAATAATTTAACACTTTTTAGGTTATTTTACCATTAGAACAATGAGTGAATAAAAGTATTTTTGAGATGATTAACTAATAAAATGAAATTTAAGTTTTTTTTCTGTTTTTAGTTTGATTTTGCATTTCACATATATGTACAATTAAGTGCCCCAGCTTAAAGTTCAAAGCTAAATGTGTAAATCACCACAGATCATGATATAGCATATATTGACTTATTCCTCAAAGTTTCTCCCCTTGCTACAGCTTTTGAAAATAAAAAAAAATAAGACATGCATTTAAAGTTCAATACCGTATAACAATCTTTTTAATATAAATTCATCCCATGCAGTATTTATGACACCTCCATGGTTTTCCTCAGCAAGTTCCATCCCTCCTTCCCATTAGTAACCACAGTTCGGACTTTTAGAAAGCATAGCTTTCCTTTGCATGTTCTTGAACTTTATGTAAAAGGAGTTATACAATATGTTCTTTATGTTCAGGTTCTTTTGCTTAACTTAAGGTTCTTAAAATTCATCCACGTTTCTATGCTATAATAATTTATTCTGCAATGTACCAGTTGCTAATTAATTTTCTTATTGATGAATTTCCTTTATCACCAGATTAGCTTTATCATGCACAGAGTTGTTATGGCCAAGCTTATACATGAGCCATTTGCTCTGAGAGTAGAATTGTTGGATCATAGAGAATCAGTAACTTCAGCAGATGCAGGTGAAGTGGATAAATTTGTTTACACTTCCACTGTAAATATATGAGTTCTAAGGCTTCAATATGCTTACCAAGAAATGATATTATCAGCCTTTTCAATTAGTCACTCTGGTGATTGTGTAGTGTTATATCATTTAGATTTTAATTTGCATTTCTAGTGTACAATAATGAGAAAGTTTTGT
>PVKS010038292.1:0-18020 GCA_004027875.1 Aplodontia rufa
ATAATATACATTATATGTATAATATACATAATAATATATTATTATATATATTATATATGTGAATATATATACACATAATTTTCTTTATTATATATATGTTATATATAATATACATATATATATATATATATATATATATATACACATATATAATTTTCTTTATCCATTCATCCATCAATGGACACCTAGGCTGATTCCACGCTAAGTTATTATGAATGGTGGTGCTATAAATATGGGTATTCATGTATCACTGTGGTAAGATGTCTTTAATTCTTCAGGATATATATCAAGGAGTGGTATAGCTGGTTCACATTGTGATTAGATGCTTCGTCTTTTGTGGAGCCTCTGTACTGATTTCCATAGTGATTGTACTAATTTACAGTCCTAGCAACAGTCTAAAACTGTTCCTTTTCTGCACATCCTCTCCAGCATTTATTATTATTTGTATTCTTGATGACTGCAATTCTGACTGGTGTGAATGGGATCTCAGTGTAGTTCTCTTTGCATTCCTTAATTGCTAATAATGTTGAACATTGTTTCATGTATTTGTTAGTCATTTATATTTCTTCTTTTTGAGAAGTGTTTGTTTAGCTCATTTGCCCAGTTATTCGCTAGAATTTTTAACCACATACTAGAAACACTGCCATTATCTGATTTGTCCTGTTAGGAGCTGTAAAAAAAAAAAAATACCTGTGGACACTTTTGGATCTCATTGCTTAGGGACTGAGGATAGAACTTCACAATGGGTAGAAATCAGACACAAAATCATCTCACAGTCTTCCCTGGAGAACCTTGATTGATACAACAGGAGTTAGAACCTTAGGCATGCAAGAGCCCTTGGTGTCAAGAATCAGACCCTTGATACCAATGTCCATATCAATGACCTAACTGCTGTGTTAGTCATGGCAGCTACAAGAAGCATCGGCTGCAGGCAGAAAAGAAGTGTTGAACAATGGCAAAGAATCAGAAATCATGAAGAGGTCTAATTGAGGGAATGAATGGAAGCCAGTTCTGTATGCTCTAAATATGTTTTAGGAATTATTTGAAGGTGGAGTAGAGTAGCTATTCACACAGATTGAGAAAGTTCCATGACATAGAAAGAATGCTTTCAAAGGCAAGATCCTGGACAAGGATTGGATTTATGCAACTCTGTCAATATGTATGCATGCATGAATGAAAACCAATGAATCCCTTCATTATGTAAGATGATGCTGAACCAATTAAAAAGAAGAAAGGTAAAAAATGTACAATTTGTACAATAGTTCCCCGAGATGGTTCATCCTGAAGTACATAGTTAAATATTTCATCTTCATTTAGAAAGAACACTCAGAATCCATAAATATCTCTAGTATTTTACTTAAAAGAAATGCTTTTAAAAGAGCAATTTCAGAAATCAGTTTGGGATGTCTACTTATTGAATAATTAAGGAAGAGATTGTACTGTATCTTTTCCCTTTTTCACACCAAATATTGCACCAAATGTTTTGCACTGAGTGTACCTAAGGGTCAAAAGCCAGAAATGTAGATTTGGTTTGTCCCAGGGGAAGGAAACAAATCCCTAGGTAATAGACGATTCTGTGTCGTTAATGGAGAAGAGAATAAAAGGATGAAATAAAACGCCAGTAATGAAATTTGATAAGGAAACAGACTTGTTTTCACAGATTTTTTTTTTTTAAAGAGAGAGGGACACTGAGAGAAAGAAAGAGAGAAAGAATCAATTTTATTTAGTTTTTCCACGTGGCCCTCGCTGCTCTGAAATTGTTGTGTACATGCCGCTGGGGTTTGAACTCACATTCTCATGCATGACAGGCAAGCACGATACCACTGAGCCAGCTCTCCAGCACCTATAATATGTTTTAAGATTTTTTTAAAATGCATAGCTGAGCTGGCAAATTGTATGTATATGTAAACTGAGAACTAGAGGCAGCAGTTTCCTTTGTGGTATATAAGGATCTCCAACAGCTTCAGAAGCATGCTTTGAACATAGAGATTATGTTATGCTAGGCAAAAATTCAGATAAAAAAAAAAGCCAAGATCCTATTAAAGGTGAAATAGAAAAGATAAAATATGTTTCAAAAAGATAATTATTTAAATCTCTTATTCTATGTTCTAGATTCATGAAATAAAAATAAAATTTTAACTATGTGATGTGTGTCATTTGGAAATAGTGCTACTAAGACATAAGCAGTCTCAAATTGAAATATAATTTAAGCTAATCTTTAGTTTTCAATTGATGATATATTAATGTGCATGGAAAAAGAAATACAAATTGTTTCTGAGGAATATATATTGAATCCAGTCTTGAAAGAATTCCTGTAGATAAGTTTTCTATACCCATGAGTTCACAATATGAAATTACAAGACAAAAGGAAAAACACTTGCAGAAGGAAGAGTTACAAAAATAAATAAACCAGTAGCATAATGCCATCAAATATTATGAATATTTTGCATTTCTGATACAGAATATGAAATAATTATGCTTAATAAATTTTTAAAATTATATATTTAAGGAAAAAATCTAACTCTACATGTTTATAAAAGAACCAAATAGAATTTCCAGAACTGAAAACTAATTCAGCTGCTAAGCTAAAATTAGACATTCAGTGGATTGGGTAAACAGTAAGTTATAGTCATTTTTAACTAGGATATTTTAATCCTACCACATTAACATTCAAGAGTGACTGTTCAATATTGGCTGCATGAAGAAAATATTTAGATTAAAAAATAGCTTCTTACCCATAGATGTAAAAAGTTATTTTGGAAAGAATCAGGACATGATGCACAAGAAAAAATGATGAAATACACGAATCATAAGAAGTGATGAACAATATATAGAAATAAAGACTGCATGAGATAACTTAGCTATCTACTTTATGGTTTTATAAAGATTATTTTGAGATACTTGACAAGAATGAAAGCATTATCCAGACAGGGAAATTGAGTTTAAAGCTTTTGAAGATTATTTTATAACTAAAGAGAAAGGCAAATGTGGAGAAAGTTTGGAAGTTGAATTGTAGAATATATGTACTAACATTCCCTGATAACTATATAGAAATATAGATACAATGTAAACCTTAAAAAATTTAGAAAATGCATTGATTGAAAATAAAACAAGAAAGTAAAACTAAATTACAGGAACAGAATAAAGACAAAGGACATACAATATAAAATGGTATAGATAAATCAATATACTCAAATAATAAAACTTATTTTAATAAACTAAAGTATTTAAATACAAAGTTATTATGATTGGAAAAAATCATGCGTCTACTGTTCATAAGAGACTTTTAGAACATTAATAAAGATATAGAATCTAAAATTATGGATGCTGTATACTAGGCTAATGTAAATTTTCAAAACTTTGCAAATTTTTCAATACTAGACAAAAATTTGGAGAAATGACTCTATGATAAAATTACTAGACATGGGCAAATATTTCATAAAAATGTGAAAGATCAATCAAAATATGAAAATATTTTAATGATGAAAAATGCAAAGTTAAACTGCCATAAAATAAGTGCACAAGGGGTTGGAGTGGTGGCTTAGTGGTTGTGGTGCTTGTCTGGCATGCCCAAGGACCCGGGTTTGAACCTCAGCACCACAAGCACAACTAAGTATAGGAGCAATGGAGGCCAGATGGAAAAACTAAATTGAAAAAAAAAAAAGATTTTCTATCTCTCTCCCTCTCTCACTGTCTCTCTCTTAAAAAATAAAAGTGGACAAAGCCTTCTCCTGATAATATTCTATCAGCAGTATAATGTGGTCTGAAATATTATTTTTGAGGATTCAATGTCTTGATGAGAAAATTAAATGATTCCTCTACTTTGGAAAACAACTGGGAATTATCTATTAAAAATTAATACACCTAGTGAGTCATCAACTCTAGTATCTTTATTCAAAAGAATTCCATTCACTTGTGCAGTACAAGTGAAACCATATTCTGTTGTTCAACACAACAATGACCGTTAGACACGTAAATACCCAAATGTCCATAATCAGGAAAATAGATAAACACCCTGTGACTTTGTACTGTGGAATATTTTGTATCTATGAAAGTTAACAACAGGTAAGGTACAGACATCATTTTGTACAGAGGAGGAATTTAAGTATCTGTAAGCAAACTGTAGAAATATAATTTTATTCTATACATGTATGGTAAAAGAATAAAATTGAGTAGTATATGTGTGAAAGTGTGACAAAGTTTTGAATAAAGGAAGATAATAAATGCAAAGAATATATTGGTAACTTCAGGAGAAGAGGGAAGAAGAGGAAGAACACAGGTACTGGAACATGACAAATATACTAAGCTTCTATGCAATATCCATAATGTTCATTTTCTCATATGGGATAGTAAATATGCTAATTTTCTTAGTCTTCTTTAAATCAAACATAAATTTTATATTCAATATATAGAGTGTCCCAGATTTATGATAGTTTGATTTGGGATTTTTTTTTTTAGTTAATGATACTGTGAAAAGCATTCAGTGGTAAACATACTTAGAATTCTGATCATTTCCTGTGCTAGCAATATGTAGTGCTGTACTTTTTAGAAGTTACGCAGTGATGTTGAACCTAACATGCCAGTCGGACATGTGATGATAAGGATAAACAACTAACACTCCACAGTTTACTATATTGCTGATCTCTCTGTTCAGGTTAGGTGAATTAAATGCATTGTCAAGTTAAAATATCTTAAATGTGTGATCTATTTATCAGGGCATATGCATTCATAAGTCAAGGAAAATCTGTGTTCTACAAAAATATTTTAAAGAATTAATATATACAAGTATAAATGCAGACTAATTAAAGGGATAAAGGTTAGATAGCAAAGGTTTGTGCTTCAAACTTTGTCCTAAAAAAAAAAAACACCCAAAACAAAACATTATATCCCCTCTTCTCGGAAAAAAATTATGACTATGATGTGAAATCTTCCTACTGGGTATCTTGTCAATGACTTAACCTCTCTGGGCCTACCTTATTTTCCTAACCCAAAAGGTTTCATAGGATATTTGGCCAGATACAATGTGTCTCCAATACAGATTCCTGCTATTTATAGGGCACCAATAGATTTTTCTCCATCAGAATGTTGGGGATGCTACTTTTCCTAGAGTCTGATTGCTGTCTCTATCTTGACTACCATGTTCCCATTCCTGAAAAGTTCAGCCAAAATCCTATGGGTGAAAAACAACATTATAAATAACTAAGTAATAACAAACTTGAAGTTAAAACTTCCAAATATCTATCACAGAAAAAAATTTTTTAATAATATAGAGAAATATAAAATCTTCTTGGAAAAATATACTGTTTTAAGCAATTCAAAGTAAGCAATTATCTTGCAAAATAAAAATTAAAATGAAATTTTAAAGGAATTCTCCTAATAGAATGCCTCTTCTCTTCTACAAGTGGTTAACTATGATTTTGGATGGTCATTTTGGCATTTAAAATTGAAGCTAACTTAGTTCATGAAAACAATTATGCCCATAGCCACTGTTTTTAATGTATAAGTTCACACTGGGAAATAATTCAGAGGACATAAAATTCTTGGAAACAACAAACACATAGAATGTCTAATAAAGCAGGATTTCCTGTGGACCAATATGTGTCCTATCATAGCTTCTGATTAAAAAAAAAGTGGGGACTCAATGAGATGTTTTTCTTTCTCTTTATTTTTTCTACTTTGAAAATATTCTTACGCATTCAGGACTGATTTCCTAGTATCTACCACAATTTTGAAACTTAATTAACTGTATTGCTCCAAAATGCTATTAAATTGACAAATTACATATGTACTTTTGTATTGACTGAGTTTTTAAACACAGTGAAATTGAAAATAATGGATCTATATGTGTGTTGATGTGTATACATCATTACACATTTTCAAAGTGTTGATTATCAGAATCCTGAATATAGTTGCAGGCATTATCATAGAGGAGAACAGAAACAGAAAAGGGTGAGGAATTCAAAGTGTTCTCTTACTATTTTTAGGGTCATTTTTCTGATCTAATTTGGTGCAAAGGAAAGGAACAGAATTTATAGTAGGGTTTTAATACATACTAAAAATATAAATAAAGGGAAAAATTGATTAAGAAAAAGTATCTAATTAAATGCTTAAAAAGATTCAGCATAATTGATATTTTTGTTTTCTTCTAATTTCTCAAGGTTATTTTAATAGAAATTTCTAAATATACATCAAATATATGTACCTACAACCAACTTAGCTTAAAAATCCTAGGAAAACTTCCTCTTTCAAGAAAATGAGGCAGTCCCAGAGAGGTTAAAAATCAGATTTTATTTATTTAGTGTTTGGTGCTGGGGATTTAATCCTAGTGGACTTTAACACTGAGTTACATCCCCATCCATTTTTAGTTTTTATTTTGAGATAGGTTCTTCCCAAGTTGCTTAGGTCCTCAATAATTTGCTGAAACTGACCTCAAATTCTCTATCCTCCTGCTTCAGCCTTTGGAGTCACTGGAATTACAGGCACATTACAGGGAGTCCAGCTAAACCAGATTGTTTGATAGCCCATTTAGGATAAAGTCTTATCCACTTTCCATAGAAGGCATGGAAACACTCATTTATATTTATTCTATTAATCTGTCACCACTGTCAAAACAAATTAGTACAATATTAGAGGCTTACACAATACAAATATACCTTGGAGTTCTATAAATTACACTCTGAATACATGTCTTGGTGGGTTAAAATTGTGTCAGCAAGTCTGCATTCCTCATTGAAGAATCAGTGGATGAACCCACTCTCAGGCTTATTTAAGTAATTTTTTTTTCTTTAAATTCAGCGGGGTTTGTTGGCTGGGCTTGTTCTCGGTTTCTGCAAGCTCTCCACAAGCCTTGGCTTGTGGTCCCCTTCCTCCAAATTCAGTCATTAATGGTAGGTGGAGTCCAATTCATACTTGGAATCTCTGAGCTCCCATTTTGTCTCATTTCTCCTCTGCTTTCCTTTACTGCAGTTTCTTTCTGACTGTGGCACTGATGTTAGCTGTAGTTAATGAAAGCTATTAGACAAGTGCATATTTTTATTACAAATATTGTTTTATTAGAAATATTTCAAAGTGGAGGTCAATTTATAACTTATTTCCTCCCAAATATTTTGACTTTTATTTCTTTCAATTGTCCTAAATTAAATAAGTTTCAAATCAATCATCTCACTGCAGTTCAAATGGCAATCATCAAGAATGCAAATAATAGCAGGCTGTGGCCATGCATGCCTGTAATCCTAGTAGCTAGGAAGGCTGAGATAGGAGGACTGGAAGCTCAAAACCAGCATCAGCAGTTTTGTGAGGCACTACACAACTTGGTAAGACCCTGTTTCAAAATAAAATATAAAAAGGGCTTGGGAAAAAAAGGCTTAGTGGTTAAGCATTCCTGAGTTCAATGCCCAGCACTGCCCCCCCCAAAAAAAGAATACAAATAATAAATGCTGGAGGAGATGTGCAGTAAAGGTAATATTTATATGCTGTTGATCAAGATTATAATTTAATACAACCACCATGGAGATCATTATGGAGTTTCTCCCCAAAGAGTAGGAATGGAACCTCAATATGACCCAATTGTGCCACTGCTTGGTATTTATATAAAAGAACTGAAGTCAGCATACTATAGCAATATTTGCACATCCATGTTCATAGTAGCACAATTCATAATAGCCAAGTTGTGGAAACAGGTTTGGAGCCTGTCAACAGATGAACAGATAAAGAAAATGTGGTGCATATACACAATGGAATTTTACTCAGCCACAAAGGAGAATGAAATCATGACAATTGATGGGAAATGGAGAACATCATGTCAAATGAAATAAGCAGACTCAGAAAAATCAACATTATGTTTTTGTGGAAGCTAGAGAGAAAACACAAGGTTTAAATGGGGATTTGCATAGCCAGCCTCAGTGGTACTCCCCTGTAATCCCAGTGATATAAGAGGCTGAAGCAGGAGAATCATAATAATAGCTTTAAGTCAATATCAGCAAATTAGTGAGACACTGTCTCAAAATGAAAAACTAAAAATGGCTGGGGATGTAGGGATGTAATTCAGTGGTAAAAAAGGGCAAGGTAGGGCAAGGATTCATGAATAGAAAAGGGAGACCTGTAGTATTCAGAATGAGAATCATGGGGAAGGAGGAACAGAAGGAACAGACCCAGTAGTTAATACAGGATATGTCCCTACTTAAGACATGTCACAGGATAAAAGATCAGAACTTTTACACTGGAGTCACCAGAAAAAAACCTTGGTGTTAATACCTGAAAATAAAGCCTAAACTTTGACAACAGAGCTAAGACTCCAGAAGAATTGTGGTAATAAGTTTCACCTTGTCTGAAAGCCAAATTCAGTCTGGAAATCCACGTGAAAAGAGCTAGTAAATGACTTATTTGTTCAGCAGATAAGAATTGGCTTTCTTGAACTTGCCACTTAAAAATCTTTAAAATTAGATCCAATTAATCATAAATTGTAAATCTTGAATATTATCAAGTTCTGCATCATTTCTCTGATTGCTTAGTAGTCTTACTCCACCTGTTCTTTTGCCTGCATGTCCTCTTGCTAGCACCTTGCACAGCATCTTCCTTACCACACACAGCTACATTTTCTGCAGGGTAAAATCTAAATCCCCATGTACAGGACTCACTGCTCCCATATAATTGCATGCCTGTGATGCCTATAGGTCAAGACTTTTACTTACAGCTCACTCTTCCCTTCACTTTAAATCACAGTGAAACATTATTAAGTTCTTCCCCTTTGCTTTTCATTAATCCATGCATTTCCAGAAGTGGTTCTTTCTGTTCAGGAAGCTGTTATACTATCCTGCATGTCCACCTGATGAACAGTTCCCCATCCAAAAACCTCTGGAGAAGACGTTCCTTTCCCCCGGGTAATTTGTACATGTTCTGCAGCTCTACAAGCTCCCAGTGCACTTTGCGTATCCTTTCCTTCCAGTAATTGTTTCTGTACTCGTGTGATCATTGCAAACATGGTTTGGGCGTATTTACCCTTTTTTCCTAGCACTTAATGGCATTTAAAAATAAACTGAATAAATTAAACAACTGTATTAAGGCCTAACTTTCTAATAAAACAACTTGTACTGGATTCTAAATGAATCATGAAATTAAAATTGAACGCTTATTTGGATAAAGGGGATTTCTGCAAGATTAAGATAGAAGGCAGATTTGACCTTACAAAATTTAATAAAAAGCAGCTTGTGATAACAGGCAAAATCCCTGGATTCAAAAGAAGAGAAACTGGATTCAAGGTTAAGATTACTCACATTACTCGTGTCTGACCTTGGGCAATCTTTTAATCTCTCTAAGTATTAATTTCCTAAATGGTAAAAAGGAAAAGAATTCTGACCTACTTACAATAGGATTATTGTGACAGAAGGAGATAAATATAGTGAAGTCACTGGGCAATCTAAAGAGAATTACACAAAAGTATGATATTAATAAATAATAAAGGTGGAAATTTAATATACTACAAATGTATCAAACAAGAAATGGCCTGGTTTCTCAGGTTCTTTAGGGAAAAAACTGTGTAAAACAAATCAAATTCACAAAGGTAGGGAAGAATTGATGTATTTTAACTACATAATAATCTAACGGAATTTTTATAAGCATTAAATTTCAAGATAACAGTGAAATGTTTAATAATTATTTTGTGGAACTTGCCATGAAAATTAGAAAAGCATTTCTGGGTCTGTATGCTATTTAAAATACTATACAGACCTCTTCCAATATTGATGCCAGTTTGATGGAAGTTGGGTTCGTGTCCCCCAGAGACAAAGAATGAAACCAAAGGACACTGAGGCAAGCATAATAGACAGACTTATTTTAAGAAAATATTAGAAAGCAAAGCATAGAGAAAAGAGCAGACTTCCCCCAGAGAGGGAGAAGGGGACAGAGCCGAAGAGGCAGTTAGCTTTGCCCTTTTTATAGGATGTTCTCCCTTCATTTGGTTATCCTCTCCTTTACCCTACCCTAGGACATGGGTGTGGGAAATTCTGGTTGGGTCTAGCCTTTGGTTTGTGCCTCGACATCAATGGAAAGAATGTGGCACCTGGCTTAGCAGAAAGGAGTGTCTGCATCTGGACCCACCTTGCCAAACCCTGCTTACTGGCATTGGGGATGTCAAATTAATCTTAAAAGAAAAAGAACCGGTTCTTCTTTGATTAACTCAAACATTCTAACTACTGTAACTGCCTAACTTTCCCCTGTTTCATTCCCCCATCTATTTAAGGAAAATGTATTGCCGTAAAAGAAGGGTAATTGGGCAGTGACCATTCTTTGACTACTTCCAACTGAGAGGAGGTGAAGAGGAGCAAGAAATTTGGGGTTCCTTCTAAGAATGTTCAGGTCAATTAAGGGGTCTACAATAAAGGCCGTCTGCAGTGATTGTGAGTGGCTCCATCTTAATCTCCATCAGGAGTTCAACAGATTTTAATTTGTAATGAATAAGCTGAATGAAGATATTAAAAAAATTAATGTCAGAATGAAAATTAACATTGAGTCTAAGAGAGGATCTGTTATTTGGCTTCTCAAAAACAAGTATGGTGATTGTGAGTATAGACATGTATAGAAAAAGGCATCTAATACCGTAAACTAAGTAGCAGTAGCTAGGATCTCAAATGAAAGAGTGTAAGGATTAGGCATCACAGAGTGGAGGGGAATGTCTGCTTCATTAATTACCTTAAGGCCTTGCAGTAGGTGCTATTCCTCATTCAGTTTTTAGATTCCTAAAATAGGCATATTGTTGCCTGTTGCGTGGAAAAACAGATCCTTTAGGGTTAGTTTAAATGAACTGCACATTTTGTTTGCCCAATTCTGCTTCCAGTGTCACATACTTCATGGTTTTTATCACATTTTAATGGATGCAAGCATAGTGGTCCTAGCGGCCCTACATTTATCATGATGGAAGCCTGAATCTTTGAAAGTAAATCTCTCCCTAATAAGGGGAAGGGCATTCTGGGACTTGCGGGAATGCATGAGGAAACATCATCCTGTCCCATTTACAGCTCAGTGGGAGAGTCAAATTTCCAGTTACAGGTTCTCCAGACACTCCTTGCACCATCACAGCACTAGAGGGTCCAGGGTAAGAGACAAGTACGGAAAGGCTAATGCCAGTGTCTAAGAGGAAACTGACCTTTTGGATCTCTATGGAGAAGCATACCCAGGGCTCATACATGATGACAAGAGTCACGGGTGCCATTAAAGCTGACCTCAGCCCCATTAGGGTTGAGTGGGGAACTCTGGACCCCAGGTGCCTGCACCCCTAGGGATATTTATTCCTCCAGTGATTGCCTTGACAGATAGGAGAGGGCCTTAGTGGTGGTTGCTTGGTCTGTGGGAATTCCTGAAGATAATATCCCCCTTTTTCACAATGGAAACAAGTCCTTTTTGTGGCTTGGGGTCCATTTATTTCTCTCCTTTATTATCCCAGAAGTTACTCCTTGCAGAGCCACAAACAATGCCTCAGTGTTTTCTAGTCTCTAAGTTCCTCGGGATCTTTGTTATAAAAGATGGAGTTTGCAAGCTGGAGGATGTGAGCTGAAGACTAATCAGGGCCATATGCCAATTTTTTAACTTTCTCTAAATGTCTGGGGCCATCTGAGTGATAAATTTATCCTTTTGAAATTATGCAACCCTCTATGAACTCAGGGTCCATGACGATGTGTTTTATTAATGCTTCCCTGAGTTTCTCCAGAGAGATGATAAGATTTTCCTGAGTCTATGTATCTACATGTAGTTAGACTACAACCTTGTATCTCAAACATGAATCAAATAAAAGCTAAGAAGGCTCTATTTTTGTGGAATGAGTAGCAAAATGCTTTTATGTTCCATGTTGCTAATCTTTAAACAAATTAGTCTCTCCTTATTACTTTCCAAAAATACAATTAAGTTTTCAACCCAGTGTTGAGTCAGGTTATTCTTCTCCAACTACAAAATATTAAATGACATAAATAAATCCCTAATTAAATTTATTTTTCCATGTAAACCTGAAGGAGATCATTGTTACAAACTACTTAAGTTTGGAAACACCAACTTGGTAAAATGCTTCTAAGTTTTACACCTTAAAACATTTATACACTTGGAGGACATGAATAAATCTAATATTCAACAAAAGTCAATATTGATTACACATATAGTCTTATATTAACTAACTTTAACCTTGGAAGAAATATTAAAACCCATAGTGTACAATAACAATAAGCATAGGTATGCACAGGCTTAATAATAGCTTTCAATTTTCTAAGTTTAAGAAAGTCTTGATGATCAGAGATAGACTTATCATGTGGTATAACAATGAAACATTTATGTTGTTAAAGCAAACAGATATAACCCAGATTTTGAAATGGTGGGCGGCCCTTTTATATCAACTACAATGTGTAAAAGACAGCATGCTCTCCTTTCTGTAATCCTACATAAATTTTTATTTTATCAACTTACGTAACAATTAAACAAGGTTCAGATAAAAATCTAGTTCTATTCACATATATTAAGCTGTTAGTCATATTGTAATAACCTAAAAAAATAACCTAAAAACTGTTGCTCATTTAATGTTATGAAGTAATCATTTAAAAGGCTTTAAAACAGGTACGAGAACTATAATTCCTTTAAGATTAATTTTCCTAAGTAATAAAACCTAGGGTTAGGAAGTACATTGATAAGAGCAGATCAATGTTTTGAGAAATCCTTTTTGCTTCAATGCATAGATTTAGATTCTGGTTCATAACAGTATATTAATATTTGAAATTAAGAGAAACCTTAAGTAACTTGAACTGCATGTACCAATTATATTTAACTTAATCCCACACAGACTTTTGAGATTTATCCTTCATAAACCTGCAAGTTACTTAGACATTATAATTTGTTTACTTTCTTATCCAGAAACATTTCTTTTATTTTAAATTTCATACTAAAGTGAGTTAAAATACTTATAACTTTCTTACATCTCTTTCCTAGTTGTTGATTCCTTCTTAAACTTAATAATCTTTATAAAATTTATTAATTTTTCTAATAACTCTTACTAATAAGATCAAATATTTTATGCTGTTTATAGTACTTTAATCAATACTCGACTGAAACCTTTTGTACTCATTGCATATAGAACAACACCTGTTAGAATTTTAACTCTTAATAACTTTCCTTTCAGCGAAGACTCAGAAAAAAGCAATCTTATATTTTATTTTTTAGTTACCAATCTATAAAAGCACATTTAATAAACCCAAATGTACGTTATCTTATAGAATTTAAGAAATTAAGGGTACTGAAATTTATTTAGCAGTTGATATTTTAACCTTTGGGCTTTGCAAATTAATCAGATGTCTCCTCTAACAAACACATCTATGGAGATTAATCCCATTTGTGTTAAATATAATTTATTTATTTTTAATTATTAACTTTAGGACACCTGTGAAACCAGGATACCAGACAAATATAAGCAATCTTTTTCTCTTGAAGAAAAATCCTAGAAGCAATGAATGTTACACATTAAACACTGATAGAAACCAACATGCTATTAATTGATCACCTAGTAAAACATGTAGGCTGGTAATCTTAAACACATCTTTACTCATTTTTAATCAATTTAAATTGAATCTCTTTTTTAAACATTTAAATCACATGCACTAAAAGATATTTGGATTCATTTTCTATTTTTAAATTTAATTTATGAACACTCATCTATAAGCCAATTTGGTACCATGTTGAACACATTGCATAACACATGTACACAAACATACAAGACAGGTGCGCGCACACACACACACACACAAAAATAAGAAATAGCTTTTAGAAACTTTCTTTGAATAATTGACCTTTTGAATAAAGACAGAAGTGAAAAGTCACAATTAAGAACTCTACTTAGATGAAACAAGACTGACTGAACAATATATTTAGGTGTACAAAATGATAGGTGAATTCACCAGTAAAATTGAGCTCAAAACCCAAAAAATGAAATAGCTACAATTACTCTGAAGTAAGGGAGCATGTAAACATCTTTAGCAGAGAAGGTACTTTTGAATCTGAGTTAGAGTTAGCCTAGGCATTAAAAGAACAAGAGCCTGTGAAATCCTCAGGACGTTTTTAAAGAGTAAATAAAACCTGTATGTAGAATTTTCCAATTTCCTTCTTTGTGTCCAAATAAAGAGAAGAGAAAACTCCACAGGAATTAGTGTCTCCTGATATTCTTGGGCCTGTCCTTTCAGCTTCCTAAAGCAGAGTCCAGTTACATCATCTCCAAAAATATAAGAATACAGGCCTCTTAAGCATCTGTAAAGGCTTGGAACTTAGAGAATCTGACCTTTCCAGATACTTTCCATGTATCTTACCTACTAGAATCTCAGAGTACAGGAAAAGAGTACACAGTCCCTTAGGCCTCACAGCCACTTGAATTTAAAAGTGACACTTTAAGCCTTAAGATTCCTCTGTTCTGCACATACAAAAATTGTCCCTCACTCATACAAGATTCAAGGAGACTATGGAGCACCAAGGTCTAAGGGAGGATATTTGCCAACTAGTTGTACCTTTTAAAATTTGCCTTATGTGTTTCCCTTTCCTTGAGTTCTCATACTCACAGACCCATGATTTTATATTATGATCCTTAATTTGAAGTGGGAGGCAAACCTGTTAATACTCTGTGAGATCCCTCGTAGAGGATACAATTTGGCTTCCTGAACTAGGAAGGATGAGAGGTGGTTTACTCTGATACAGAACTTTTTTATTTCTTCCTGCCAGATGAGGAGGTTACAGTAGAAAAGGTGTCTTGCGTCAATCTAGAGAAGCCTGTCTATGGGCACTCTGTCTTGGTAATCTCTCTCATCATGTGTCCCTATTTAAAAGATAGATATCAGGGACAGACACAGTAGAAATTTTCAGGAGAGGAGGAGACCACTTGGCTCATGCTGTGGGGATTAATGAATCACCTCTTTCCCAAAGACCTTAAATTAGTCCAAGACTTCATCTCAGGATCTAAGATTCATCAGGTAAGTGTGCCCTTCAGCATCAGGCCAAGTCAGTCATAAACAAAGAGAAACATATAGTGGTCAATGCTGGTACCCCTGATGGCTGTTGGGGCTAGACATGTGACAAGAGGCCTTCTTGCAGCAATGGAGAGTTGCCCTAGTCAGCCGCCTTCAGTTGTCTCAAGCCTTCCTCTGTTCCACATACCAACTACCACCCACAGAAAGGAAACTAGAGTAAGTAAGGGCCAAAATTCCCAATTCCTGGGGAAAGGGGGATCAGTTCTGCCTGCCTAGCAAGTCTGTCACCTGAGTCTTGATATCAGCAGCCATGATAGCTGACTGTCAGGTGCCCTGTGTTTAAAGAGATTTTATCTACTAAGGAAAAAGCACAGAGTTATCTTCCGAAAAGTTTGCAAAGGCCCAGTTTGTGAAGACTGGGGACTTAGGCCCTTTCTTATTAGTCATTCTATGTAAACTATCATTTTCTCAATGGCTGGAGTCAGATCAGCAAGGGAAGGGGGTGCTCAGGAGGAACGAGCATTGTGGGAAGAGTTTGGTTCATATGGAGGTGCATATATCTGGGGCGTTTGCTCAGCACCAATTGACTGGTTAGTTGTAGGATACCCCTAAGGGCTGTCAGGAGAGAAGGTCTGGGGAGAAGCCTTTGAGATACATCAGTGAGTGGCCATGGCCAGAATCCCTCAGTTGTTTCACTTCTTCACTCGTCACATGGAAAGTTGATCAGGATTGGGGGCAAGGGTCTACTAATGCCAGACATGCTCCCAGCCAAGATAGAAAAGTCAGAAATGACCCTCACAGAGCCTAACATGCCTGACCTAAAGGCAGGGGATTAAGAACTGTAAAAGGATCTGAAACGTGTCATCCAAGACTTAAGAATGAGGGTCATGCTAATTGCTTTTAAGTGACTGACAGAAGCACAGTTTATTATCCTTCAGAAAGAAAGAGACAGGAAAATGCAAGCTGTACCTGGCAGAGAGCTTATCTAGGTGGTGATCTTATCCACATCCTGGATGAACCTTGAGCTGATGCTGGTTTGGTGGAAGTCGGGTTCGTGTCCCCCAGAGACGAAGAATGGGAAACACCAAGGCAAGCACAATAGACAGACTTTATTTTAAGAAAAGAATAGAAAGCAAAGAACAGGGGAACAGCAGACTTCCCCCATAGTGGGTGAAGGGGACAGAGCTAAAGAAGCAATTTTTGTAGGATGTTCTTCCTTCATTTGGTTATCCTCTCCTGGTCCACAAGAGGTAAAAACGGTAATTCATTGCCTCCTATACCTCCAAAAAACGAGAAGCAGGGCCCTCAGCCTTGGGGCCCACAAATATATGGGCCATTCAGACAGTGCCACGTACTCATTTCCCATTGACGCCCCAATTCAACAAACAAGAGGGAGCGCAGGATTGGACCTCTGTGCCTCCGCCAGAGCAATATTGACACCAGATATGGGGGTGCAACCAATTCCTACCACTGTGAGTGGCCCTCTACCTAAAGGGATGGTAGGATTGGTTTTAGGGAGAAGCTCATCCGTGTTGAAAGGGCTTGTGATTACTCCTGGAGTTATTGATCCTGACTACACGGAGAAATTAAATACTTGCAGCAGCTCCTCAAGGTGCAGTTGTTGTGTTACCTGGTGACCATATAGCACAATTACTGGTATTACCCAGTTGTCATGAGAAATATCCTTCCAAGGAGGTTATCAGAGGACATAGAGGGCTTGGGTCCACAGGCACTAGTATTGCCTTCTTATCCTTGGATTTAAAACAAAGGCCCATGACAAATTTAATAATAGAAGGTAGGCGTTTTCAAGGACTGTTGGATACTGGAGCTGATAAAAGTATTATTAGATTAGCAGATTGGCCAAAGTCTTGGCCAGATGAGGAGGTTACAGTAGAAAAGGTGTCTTGCGTCAATCTAGAGAAGCCTGTCTATGGGCACTCTGTCTTGGTAATCTCTCTCATCATGTGTCCCTATTTAAAAGATAGATATCAGGGACAGACACAGTAGAAATTTCCAGGAGAGGAGGAGACCACTTCAAACACTCAGGGGTTTAGGAACAGCCTCCAACCCTGATAGGAGTGCTAAAATACTGAAATGGAAAGATGATGAAGGCCATAAAGGCATGGTTCAACCCTATGTCCTTGATAACCTCCCAGTAAATTTATGGGGAAGAGATATCATGGAGAGCATGGGCCTATTTCTAATATCAGACGTTTCATATAGTAGCCCTCAAGCTAATTTGATGATGTTGGAGCAAGGACATATTTGGGGTCAGGGTCCTGGTAAAAATAACCAAGGCATTAAGGAACCTATCACAGCATCTCCCAATAAGGACCGAAAAGGTCTGGGTTTTTCCCCAGGGCCACTGAAGTATTGAAAATTACTTGGACTTCTGAGACTCCTGTTTGGGTTCCTCAGTGGCCCCTATCCAGAGAAAAATTAATAGCAGCCCAACACCTGATACAGGAGCAAATTGAGGCAGGACATATTAGGACTTCCACTTCACCTTACAATACTCCAATTTTCATCATTAAGAAAAGGTCTGGTAAATGGAGATTACTGCATGATTTAAGAGCTGTAAATGCTCTTATGGAACCTATGGGGCCCATTCAATTGGGTGTCCCTGTTTTATCCGCTCTTCCTGCAGACTGGCCTTGCATTATTATAGATATTAAAGATTGTTTTTTTTTCTATCCCCTTACATGAAGAGGATTGCAAAAGATTTGCTTTCACTGTCCCTTCTGCCAATAATATGTACCCTAATAGTAGATATGAGTGGATAGTGCTCCCCCAAGGCATGGCTAATAGCCCTACCATGTGCCAAATGTATGTGAGTAAAGCCATGGATGTGGTGAGGAAATTATATCCTGACCTTTTAATTTATCATTATATGGATGACATATTAATGGCTCATAAAGATGATATTATTTTACAGGAGGGATACTCTAAGACTGTGGAAACTCTAGAGCTTTGGGGACTACTCATAGCCTCTGAAAAGGTGCAGATGACAGGGACAAAACAATTTTTGGGATCCACTATCCA
>PVKS010038293.1:0-18016 GCA_004027875.1 Aplodontia rufa
TTTTTGATTGGGAGACGAAGCCTCCCTAAGTTGCTGAGGCTGGCTCTGAACTTGCTCATCTCCTGCCTTAGCCTCCGTAGCTGCTGGGATTACACACATGCACCACCATGCCCAGCTAAAGATATTTCTTTTTTAAAAGATAGTATAGATGTTTTTATCTCTATGATTGTCTGTGTGATAAGTTTTGAAAAAGTTTTTACTTTTCTCAAAAGTTTGCCAAAACTTTTCCCTAATAACTTCCCTTTTGATAACTTTCTATAATGATGTTATACATTTTATGTGTCTTTATTAAGCAAAAAGTCACCCTTCATGGTTCTACTTTACTTCAGTTCATACTCCCATTCATATTATTCTTGGGATATATCGAGCCAGATCATTTTAAAGAAATACTAGTTGTGGTTCCCAAGGAGATCTAGGTACAAAACCATTTATAATAAAGTTAGCTCTCATGTATTTGTAAAATAAGGTGCTTGATGATTAATTGCCATTCTGTTTCCCTATTCTCTCACTCTTCTAAAAATTATATATTTTATAGTGCCTAGTACTTACAGATAAGTCTTGAAATTTTGAACAAATGAAATTCAAATTGATAAATAGGAGTACTTTTTTTAAGCTGGCATGGTGGCGCATGACTGTAATACTACCTACCTTAAGGATTGAGACAGGAAAATCACAAGTTTGAGTCTAACCTGGGCAACTTAGTTGAGACCCTGTCTCAAAATAAGAAATAAAAAGGACTGGGAATATAGCTCAGTGGTAAAATATCCCAGTTTCAATGCCCCTTATGAAAAAAAAATTTGTAAAAAGCATCCTATTTTATATAATATAAAAAGGTTATAAGGATATATTTGTCTCCAATGGTTAAATAAATTAGAGCTGGAAATGATTTTAAAAGATATCTAGGGGGCTGGAGTGGTGACTCAGCAGTATCTTACTTGCCTGGCATGTACGAGGATGCGAGTTCGAACCCCAGCACCATGTACACAACGAAGTGTCGGAGCAACGAAAGCCATGTGAAAAACTAAATAAAATTGATACGCTCTCGCTCTCACTGTTCCTCTCTCTCTTAAAAAAAGGTATATTTAGACCAGAGCTGGGTGTGGTGGTGCATGCCTGTAATCCCAGAGACTCCGGAAGCTGAGGCAGGAGGATCACAAGTTCAAAGAGCAATTTAACAAGGCCCTGAGAAACTTAGGGAGACCTTGTCTCAAAATAAAAAATAAGTGTTGCCTGGGGTTGGGGCTGGAGCAGTAACTGAGCTGTTAGAGCTCTTGCCTGGCATGTGTGAGGACCTTGGTTAGAACGCCAGCACCACATACACAACTAAGTGTCAGAGAAACAAAACCAAGATGAAAAATAAATAAAATTGGTTTTTTCTTTATCTCCACTCTCTCTCTCAAAAAAATGGCTGGGGATGTGGCTGAGTGGTTAACCTGGGTTCAATCCCTAGTATCAAAAACCAGGGCTGAGATGTGGCTTAGTGGTAAAGCACCCTTTGGTTTAAATCTCCAGTACTCCCTACCAAAAAAAATGATATTTAAGTCACATGTGGTAGTGCACACCATAATCCCAGTGATTTTTGGAGTTTTAAGCCAGAGGATTGTAAGAGATTAAGGCAATTTAGTGAGACCCTGTATCAAAATAGTAAAATGAAATGGGAATGTAGCTCAGTGGTAAAGTACCAAAAAAAAAGATATTTAGACAAAAATCACTGATTAAACAAACATTTGTAGGCTTATTAATGGAAATTAGATAATCTGAAATGTATTGCTAACAATAATCTTCCATAGCCTGGATGTTACTTGGCAAAGTAGATTACTGGTTTGGGTCTAATTGGATGTAACATTGCTAACCTTTTTTTTCTTTACTTTCAGGGGAAGTTTGTATACCCTATTAGAATTTTCCAGTGTATACTTTCCCTTAAACCCCTTAAAACTTTATTAATAATTTATTGAATTGAGATAATTTTCATGCATTTATTTATGTTAAAAATAGATACTTTTAGCCATACTATCAACATTATTTTCTAGTGTGTTATATTTCTTCAGTGGTCACATGGTGAAGATCAGAAGAGCAGGCTTTAGAGTATTTTTAGGCTTACTTTATCCTATCTTGTTTCCTTTTTCTTTTAACTAAGCATGGTCTTTGAAACCTCTGGTGGGGGCTGGTGTGGTGGCTCAGTAGCTATGGTGCTTGCTTGGCATGCCTAAGGATGTGAGTTTGAACCCCAGCCCCATGTATACAATGACATGTTAGAACAATGAAAGCCATATGAAAAACTAAATTGATTCTCTTTCTTTCTCTTACTGTCCCTCACTCTTTAAAAAAAGAAGAAAAAAAAACTTCTCTTGGTTTTACATAGTAAGACCTTTCACATTAACTTGAATCAGTTTATTACTCTATTTGTAATGGCTTAGGAATTGTAGTATTCCCCATATTGCTTTCAGATTCTTAGAATTTATTGTTTTATTTGGGGAGGTGCTTTTAGAATACAGGTAATTCAGTCGTGTATCTTAGGTAGTGCATACTAGCAAACATACCTAAGTTTAAGAGATTTGGAATTCAGCCAGGTGTGGTTGTGCACTCCTGTATTCCCAGTGATTTGGGAGGCTGAGGCAGGAATGTGATACATTCAAAGCCAGCCTGGGCAACTTAGCGAGGTGCTAAGCAACTTAGCGAGACACTATCTCAAAATAATAAACAAAAGGGCTGAGGATGTTGTTCAGCGGTTAGTCACCCCTGGGTTCAATTCCCAGTACCAAGAAAAAAAGAAAAAGGATTTAGAATTCAGAGCTTGATTAAAAACTGAGGACTACTGAGATAGTGATCAAGATGGATGTGAAATCTCCATTTGAATTTGTGATTTGAGGCGATATTCTCATTGTGGTACACATAGCAGCTACTTTAAAATCAATTTGTTTTATAGTTTGCCAGTCTACACAAAACTTAATTAGGAAGGTAAGTCTTATACAAGTTTTAGTAAAGAATCTTAGAACTAGAAAGCTGGGTGTGGTAGCACATGCCTGTCATTCCAGTGGCACCAGAGGCTGAGGCAGGATAATCATGAGTTCAAAGTCAGCCTCAGCAGCTTAGTAAGGCCCTATAAAAATTAGTGAGACCGTTTCTCAAAATACAATAATATAAAGGATTGTGGATTGTGGTTCTGTGATTAAGTGCTGCTGGCTTCAATTTCTGGAACCAAAAAAAGTAGAAAAAGGTATAGTAACACTGGTTGTTGAAAAATAAGGTCCAGGTGTTAGAGCGGTGGCTCAGCAGTTGGAGCGTTTGCCTGGCGTGCACGAGGACCCAGGTTCAAACCCAGCACCACTTACACCAATGAGTATCAGAGAAACAAAGACCAGATGAAAAAAATAAATAAAATTGATTCTCTCTTTCTCTATCTTTAAAAAACAAAGAAAAAAGAAAAAGGGTTCCGTGAATTTAAAAAATTAGGGAAAATTTAATGAATATACAATCACTCGGAATCTTTTCATATGGTAAATTACATTTTCCTTCACTTTATGGGGAATATATCTCATTTTGACCTTGGAAATGTTTCCCCAGAATACTTGTAAATCATCTGAATGTTTCCTGGGAACAGATTTTAGGAAATTCTGTCGTAAACCTATCTGTTTATAGCAGGGAAGCCTAAAGCCCAGAGAAATCATGTAAATGGGCTAAGATACATTGCTTGTCTTCCAATCTATTTCTTTTCTTTCTTTCTTTTTTTTTGTTTGTTACCAGGGATTGAATTGAACCCAGGGCCTCTTAACCACTGAGCCACATCCCCAACCCTTTTTATATTGTATTTTGAGATAAGGTCTTGCTAAGTTGTTCAGGGCCTAAGTTGGTAAGGCTGGCTTTGAACACATGATCCTCTGGCTTCAGCTGCCCAAGTCTCTGGGATTACAGGCATGCACACTGTCTGGCTCTATTTCTATTTTTATATCTTGTTCATGATCAGATGTTACCATACTTCACATTCTCACCAGCTTCAGGTACTGTCAGTTTATATGTTGTGTATATTTGCCAATCTCTATGTCTTCCTTAGTGGAGTGTTTTAGTCAGCTCTTAGCTACTGTGACCAAAAGACCTCACAAGAACAATTTTAAGGCAGAAAAGTTTATTTTGGGGCTCATGGTTTAGAGGTCTCAGTCCATAGATAGCTGACTCCGTTCCTTGGGGTCTGACATGAGGCAGAACTTGGTGGAAAGTGTGTGGCAGAGGAAAGCAGCTGGGAACATGGCACCAGGAAGCAGAGAAAGAGTTCTGTCCGAAAGGACAAAATGTAAACCCTAAAGGCATGCCACCAGTGGACCCACCTTCTCAAGCCACACTACACCTGTCAATAGTCACCATCTAATTAATCCCTATTAGGGGATTAAAGCACTGATTAGGTTAAGACTTATAACCCAATCTAACTTTCTTGCATTGTCTCACGCATGAGCTTTTGGGGTGCACATCATGTCTAACTCATAACATGAAGTATCTGTTTAAGTCTTTTGCTCCCCATCCCTTTTTTTAGGACCTAAAGCATGAGCATTGTAGACAACCACTGTAATGCTGAGGCACAGACCCAGCTCTTTTTAAAAAAAAAAATTGAGGCAAGAGTCTTAAGTAAGTTACACCGGCTGGTCTTGAACATTTTATCCTCTTGCCTCATCCTCCCATGTAGCTGTGATTACAGGTGCACACTAAGAGGCCTGGCTGTCTTGCCCATTTTTTTTTCTTTTTTGTACCAGGGATTGAACCCAGGGGCACTTAACCACTGAGCCATATACCTAACATTTTCTATATTTTTAGACAGGTTCTTGGTAAATCACTTAGGGCCTTGCAAAGTTGCTGAGGCTGGCTTTGAAATTGTGATTCTTCTGCCTCATCTTCCCAAGCTGATGGCATTGTAAGCATGAACCACCATACCCAACTTTTTTGCCCATTTTAAAATATCTATTTGTTTTTGTAGTTTTCTTCGTGTTGGATTATGAGAGTTTTTAAATGCAGTTTGTGTACTTTTTTTTTAAAGAGAGTGAGGGGGGGAGAGTATTTTATTTTTTTGAGAGGACAGTGAGAGAGAGAGAGAGAGAAACAGAGAATCAATTTTTATTTAGTTTTTCACATGGCCTTCATTGTTCCGACACTTAGTTGTGTATGTGAGTGCTGGGGTTTGAACCAGTGTACACACACATGCCAGGCAAGCGCCATAACCTCTGAGCTCCAGCTTGAGTTAATTTTATTTTATCTCCTGGTTTTTGTTTTTCCTCCACTTAGTTACATATGAGGTACTCAGGACTGAACCTGGGTCCTTGAGCATGGCATCCAAGTGCTCTACTGCTGAGCCACCTCTTCAACCCACGTTGTTTGTATTTTGTCCTCTTTGTGCCTGAGTCAAGTTCTTTTTTTCCAACCTTTTTATTGATGCCTTATTGTTATACGTAATCATGGGTTTTGTTGTTACATATTCATGCATTCATACAATCTAACAATATAATTTTTTTTAAAGAGAGAGGGACAGTGAGAGAGGGAGAGAGACAAAATCATTTTTATTTAGTTTTTCATGTGGCTTCCATTGCTCCAATGCTTGTTGTGTACATGGTGCTTGGGTTTGAACCTACATCCCTGCGCATGCCAGGCTAGCACTGTAACCACTCAGCATCTGCTCTAGCCTCCCAACAATATGATTTTGAAAATATTCCTCCCCAGTACTTCTGCCCTCTGTTACCTTCTCCCTCTCCCTGTTCCCTTTCTTCTACTGATCTCTTTTTGAATTTTTTGAACTTTCCACTTTTTATTGATTGTGTGGGAATTATTTAGTGTCTTAGAGGTGCATAATATACTTTGTCCCCACTGTTTCCCTCCCCCTTTTCCCTCTCCATCTCCTTCTCTTTCCTCTACTAGATTTCTTTTAGCTCATTTATTATATTGTATTTGAATGTTTTTAATGTAATCTTATCCTTCCCTACCCACTTCCTTTATTTAAACTCTAGCTTTCACATATGCAAGAAAACATTTGACCTATGAGTTTCTGAGTTTGGCTAATTTCACTTAGCATGATATTTTCCATTTCCATTCATTTGCCAGCAGATGCCGTAATTTCATTCTTTTTTAATAAGTAAGTAGGTCTCCAGTATAAATATATATGCCACAATTTTCAGTCTCTTCATCTAGTGATGGGCATCTGGGTTGATTCATTAATTTAGCTAATTGTGAATGGTGCTGGTATAAACATTGATGTGGCTGTGTTGTGGTTGTATGCAGATTGTTGATCTTTTGGAACTCTTCCCATGACTGGAATTTCTGAGTCATATGGTGGTTCAATCCTTAATTGTTTGAGGAATCTCCATGCTGTATTTTAGAATATTTATACTAGTCTAAAGTCCAAACAACATTGTAGAAATGTTCCTTTCTCCCCACAACTTGCCTTCATTCATTGTTGTTTATATTCTTGTTCTTTGCCATTCTGACTGGAGTGAGATGAAATCTCAATGTAGCTTTGATTTGCATTTCTTTCATTGCTAGAGATGTTGAGTTATTTTTCATATATTTATTGGCCTTTGCGTTTCTTCTTTTGAGAAGTTTGTTTAGTTCTTTTGCCCATTTATTGATTGGGTTGATTGTTTTTTTATTAAGTTTTTTGAGTTCTTTGTATATTACGGATATTAGTCTCCTATCGGTGGTAGATGGCCAAGATTTTCTCCCATTCTGTAGGCACTGTACAATCTTAATAATTTCCTTAGCTGTGCAGAAGCTTTTTAGTTTAATGGCATACCACTTACTGATTCTTGGTTTTATTTCTTACACTTTGGGGGTTTTGTTAAGGAAGTTGGTGCCAGCACTTATTTGATGGTGTGTTGACCCTATGTTTTCTTCTAGCAGTTGTAAAGTTTCTGGTCTAATTTCTAAGCCTTTAATCTATTTCCATTTGGGTTTTGTGTGGGGTAAAATATAAGGTTCTAATTTCATTTTTCTGCATATAGCTATCCAGTTTCCCCAGAACCATTTGTTGAAAAGGCTATGTTTTCTCCAAGGTATATTTTCCCCATGTTTGTCATGTTATCAGAGGGCTATAGGTTTGTGGATTTGTTTTTGTGTCTTATATTTTTTCCATTGGTCTTCATGTCTGTTTTGATACCAATACCATGCAGTTTTTGTTACTACAGCTCTGTAGTATAGTTTCAGATCAGGTATTGTGATGCCTCCTGCTTTGCTTTTCTTGCTTAGTATTGCTTTGGCTATTCTGGGTCTCTTATTCTTCCAAAGGAATTTAAGAATTGTTTTTTCTATTTCTGTGAAAAATGTCATTGGTATTTTGATGGGGATTGCATTGAATCCGTATGGCACTCTTGGTAGTATGGCCATTTTAACAATATTAATTCTGACTATCCAAGAACTATGTCTTTCCATCTTCTAATGTCTTCTTCAATTTCTTTCTTCAGTGTTCTTTAAGATCTCCTTTAATTCCTTGGTTAATTTCCAAGTATTTTATTATTTATTTGAGATTTGTTTATTTTATTTATTTATTGGGATTGTTTTCCTGATTTCTTCCACGGCTCAATCACTGTTGAGGTATAAGAATGCTATTGATTTATGGGTGATGAACTTATATCCTGCAACTTTGCTAAATTCATTTATAAGCTCTCGAAGATTTCTAGTAGAGTTTTTTGAGTCATCTAGATATAGGATCATATCACTGACAAGCAGATTGTTGGCTTCTTCTGTTTGCATCCCTTTTCATGCCTGATTACTTTGGCTGAATAGGAGTGGTGAGAGTGAACAGCCTTGTGTTGTTCCTGAATTTAGTGGAAATGCTTTTAGTTTTTCTTCATTTAGTATGAATTTGGCTGTGGGTTTATCATAAATGACCTTTACAGTGTTGAGGTAAATTCTTTTGATCCCTAGCTTCCGCTGTGTTTTTAACATGAATGGGGGTAGAATTTTATCAGAGGCCTTTCCTTCATCTATTGAGATGATCATGTGATTTCTGTCCTTAATTTTGTTTAAATGATGAATCACATTTGTTGATTTCATATGTTGAACCAACCTTGCATCCCTGGAATGAAATCCACTTGGTCGTGGTACATTACCTTTTTGTTGTGTTTTTGAATGAAATTTGTTAATATTTTGTTAAGGATTTTTACATCTGTGTTATTCAGGGATATTGGTCTGTGGTTCTTTTCTTGATGTGTCTTTGTCAGGTTTTAGTATAAGGGTTATACTTGCCTCAAAAAGTATGTGAGAGTGTTCCTTCCTTTTCAATTTCATGGAATGTTAGAAAATACTTCTTCAAAGGTCTGGTAGAACTCAGCTGAGAATCCATCATGTCCTGGACTTTTCTTTTTTGAAGGCTTTTCATTGCTGTTTCAATTTCATTACTTGATATTGGTCTGTTTAGGATTTTTATATTTTCCATATTGAATTTTATCAGGTCCTATATGTATAGAAATTTGTCCATGTCTTTCAGATTTTCCAGTTTATTTTACCAGCTCTTTTTTATTTTTATTTTGACTCAGTTTTACTAAGTTGTTAAGGTGGGCCTAGAACTTAATGATCCTCTTGTCTCAGTCTCTGAAATTTTTAGGATTACATGGTTGCACCATTATACCCAAAGGTATATATATATATTTTTTTCTTTTTTTTAATTTGTGGTAACAGGAATTCTACCCAGGAACACTTGACCACTTAGCCACGTCTCCAGACAGTTTTTATTCATTTATTTAATTTTGAGACAGGTCATGCTAACTTACTTAGGGGCTCATTAAATTGCTTAGACTGTCCTTGAATTTGTGATCCTCTTGCCCCTGCCTAGGATTACAGGTGTGCACCACCACATCCTGCTTATCTTTACATTTTTAAAGTGTCTGTAAAAGAACAGACATTTTTGATGAAGTCCTGTTACTTTTTATATTCTAAGAAATCTTTGCATAAAATAGCACAACAAACATTTTATCCTATATTTTCTTTCAGGAATTTTGTTTTATATTTGGCTTTTTTGAACTATTTTGAGTTAATTTTTATATTAGATATATGGTTTAGGTGAGTTCAGTTTTTTGCATGTGGATATCCAAATGTTCCAGAAGCATTTTGTAAAGTACCATTCTTTCCCCATGCCAACGATTAACTTACCCCAGGATAGACCATAAATGTATTGGCCTATTTCTGGACTCTCTGGTATGGAGTCTTCTAATTTTGGTCTCATTAAAAAAATTGTTTTGACCTTTCTAGATCTTAACCTTTCCATATAAATTTTAGAATTAGCTTCTTCTTTTTAAAAGTGAGATGCATAGTAAGAAAGAATCAATTTTATTTATTTTTTTATGTGACTTTCATTGCTCTGACACTTCATTGTGTACATGGTGCTGGGGTTCAAACCTACATCCTCATGCATGCCAAACATGGTAATTGCTGAGCCACTGCCCCAGCCCTAGAATCAGCCTTTTAATTACTATAAATAAGACTATCAGCTCTTATTTAGGTTACAATTAACCTATTGGTTAGGTTTGGGAAAACTGACATCTTAACAATGTTGAGCCTTCTAATCAAGGAACATACTCTATCTGTCCAATTATTTAGGTCTTTATTTAGGTTTTTTTGTAGTTTAAGTGTATATGTGTTGCAAAAGTTTTGGGATATTTTCCTTGATAATTACATGGTTTTGATACTTTTTTTTTTTAAAGAGAGAGGGACAGTGAGAGAGACAGAGAAAAAGAAAAACAACTTTATTTAGTTTTTCACATGGCCTTAGTTGCTCCAACACTTAGTTGTGTTCGTGGTGCTGGGGATTGAGCCCAGGTCCTCGTGCTTGCCAGGCAAGCACTGAAACCACTGAGCCACCGCTCCAGCCCCAGTTTTGATACTATTTTATTTTCTTGTATTTTTGGGTACCAGGGATTGAACATGGGTGCTTAACCACCAAGCCACATTCCTATCCATTTTTCTTTCCTTCTTTCTTTTTTAAGGAGAGAGAAGGAAATAAGGAGAGAGAAAGAAACAGAGAATAAATTTTATTTTTCATCTGGCCTTTGTTTACTCACCACTTACTTGTGTATGTGGTTCTGGGGTTTGAACTCTGATCCTTGAACATGCCAGGCAAGCACTCCAACTGTGGAGCCACTGCACCAGCCCCCAAGCTCTTTTCTTTTATATTTTATTTTGAGACAGGATCTTCCTAAGTTGCTTAGTGTCTTGCTAAGTTGCCAAGGCTCATTTTGAACTCAGGATCCCCTAGCCTCAGCATCCCAGCTTGCTGGGATTATGGGCCTGTGCCAGTGCACTTGGCTGTAGCAGGAATTTAACCCAAAGGGTGCTTATTCACTGGGGCACATCTCATAGCGCTTTTTATTTTTATTTTTGGACAGGGTCTTACTAAGTTGTTTAGGGCCTCATAAATTGCTGAAACTGGCTGTGAATTTGTGATTCTCCTGCCTTAACATCCCAATCTACTGGGATTACAGAGTACGCCACCATGCTGGGCTCCTTTGAAATTTTCTATGCACACAGTTAGTGTCTGCAAATAAAGACAAATTTACTTTTTCCTTTTCAGTTTCATATGCTTTATATTTTTTCTTGTATTATTGAACATTTCCTTTAATATAATAGAGAATTGGAGTGGTGGTGAGAGGGGACACCTATGCCTTGTTTTTGTTCTTAGGGTTAAAAAAGCAAGATTCATTACATCATTAAGTATAATCATATATGCATTTATCCTTTTGATAATGTTCCCTCTGTTCCTAATCTACACAGGATTTAAAATTTGATAATTATATAAAGCCCTATTTTTAATTTATTCAGTATGTGTGGAATTACATCAATAATTTGTTGGAGCTCTTTTAACTGGTGTTTAGTGTAGAACATTGCCACCCAACCAAATTTCTCTTGACAATATAGATGATGGTCATCGTAACTTAGTGATTCAATATTTAATTATTTGTAAATTTAAATATTCAATTGAATTTTGTGATTTTTTTTAAATTGGTAATGAAATATTTAATTTTATGTAAATTGAAGAAGGAAGCAACTTACTGGTGGCTATTAGCTACTGTTTTGGACAGTACATATCTAGATTGGTCTGGAAACTACTGTCTGGATAGGTACATAATTTAGTAATGTATTGACTAACAGCTTAGTTTTTATAAATTTTTGCGTGTTGGTACTAGGGATTAAATTCAGTGACTCTTAACCACTGAGCTATATCCCCAGTATTTTTTTATTTTGAGACAGGGTCTCATTATTTTGCTTAGGGCTTCACTAAGTTGCTGAGGCTGGCTTTGAACTTGAGATCCTCTCCCTCAGCCTCCCTAGTCACTAGAATTTCAAGTCAGTTGAATCGCAGGGCTGCGCTACCACACTCAGCCTAAATTTAATTTTTAAGTTTCCTATTTTTATGCTTAGAAACTTCTTTTAATTTTTCATGTTTTGATTTTATTTTTTATTTTTGTTTTTTATTTTAAAGAGAGAAGGACAGTGAGAGAGAGAGAAACAGAGAGAATCAGTTTTTATTGAGTTTTTCATATGGCTTTCATTGCTCTGACACTTAGTTGTATACGTAGGTGCTGGGGTTTGAACCCGCGTACTTGTGCATGCCAGGCAAGCACCATAACCCCCGAGCCACCACTCCAGCCCCTCATGTTTTGATTTTAATAACTCACTTTAAAGATCACATTTTCCAGTTTTTTATATGACTTTTATAGAAGTCTTTGGCCAAAAACAATAAAATTCTGACCTTATCTGGACTTTCTGTTACCTTTAATTTTTTATTCAAATATTCCCATCTTTTGTATAGTTAATCTGCAGTGCTCTTGCAGATTAACTCCCAGGGGAGGGATCATGGAGAAGAAATTTGGGAGTTAATTCCCAGGTCCCTGGATCCATACTAAATACTGTAACACTTTATATGTATACATACTTTTGCCGATGGTGAATTTCTAAATTCCTCTAGTATAGGAGCAAAGATATGAATGATATTTACATTATTACAGAGTTAAGCTCCAACCATGCTATTTCATTAGCTATATGCTTGACTAATCAGGTTGGTTTACTTTTTGCCAAAATTGTATCAGTGGAAGAAAACTGAAAGGAATTTAAAAATTATATTAATATCCAGTACCACTCATAGAAATTCTGAGACATGTGTAACTGTCTGTGGTATTGAGATCTTGCTCATTCGCTACTAAGTTATTTCTTTATCATTTTGAAGAGTAGTATTGATTTTGGAAACTTATAGTTTAATTCATGTTATTTGAGGAAGTTAATATTGTAGTTATTATTCATTAAGGTAAAAGTTTCAGAACTACTTTTCCCAATTATATAAATAGTTTTCAGAAAATTATCTGTAGAAATGGAAGCAGGATGGCTTATTAGTGATGTTACACCTAATTCTAAGCCAAATTGATATGTATGTGTTGCTTGTAAGTTTCCGTTTAATATTAATTGACACTTAACCTACTGGCCTTTGTATGTGTTACACTTAATGCCAGAATTCATTTGGAGGTGGGAACTCTGTCTCTTTTTAATAAATAAATGTAGATTGAAAGAAAATAATCTCATTTGCATTTTTAAAAATCTGGATGAGTTCACCCAGTTCCTGCCAGGAATAATTGTCATCCCCCTTCTCTAATTTTATGTAGTTATTATCTCCTGCCCGTGGGTCACACTTTTGCTAGACCTTGCTTTTTCATTTGTTGTCTTCTTCCATTTACTACCTTGTCCTTTTTGTACTCACATGATTGTGCATGAAACAAGTAGCACCAAGTCATTACTCTTATGTATCTGGAGAAGAGCAAGCGATGACTGTCACATCTGCAGGTAATTACCACTGTAATATAAACTCAGATTCTTTTGTATGTGCTGCATTGTGAATGCTTACAAAATATTAAATTGTTGGAAGTACTATAATTACTGCCACATGGAAAGTGAAACATGTCTTGTAAATGCGATTGTCTTTTTTTCTTTATTTTTTGGTACCAAGGATTGAACCCAGGGGTGCTTAACCACTGAGCCACATCCCTGGCCCTTCATTTTTATTATTTTTTAAATTTTCAATTTGAGACAGATCCTTGCTAAGCTGCTGAGGGTGGCTTTGAATTTGTGATCCTCCTGCCTCAGCCTTTCTAGCAGCTGTGATTACAGGTTAGCTGTCACCATGCCCAGGAAATGTGGTTTTTTAATTTTTTTTAAAGAAGCAGATGATTTATTTATTTTTAAGAGAGAGAATCAATTTTATTTAGTTTTCCATGTGGTTTTCCTTGTGATGTGTATATGATGCTAGGGTTTGAAGCTGTGTCCTTGTGCATGCCAGGCAAGTGCCTTAACTGCTGAGTAACCACTCCAGCCCAAATGTGATTATTTTTAACTGGGGATTGAATCCAAAACTTTGCACATGCTGTGTAAATGTTGTGCCAGTGACCTATATCCCCAACCTCTTTTTAAAAATTTTCTTTTGAGACAGGGCCTTGTTAAGTTTCTCAGGCTCCCACTGAACTTGCAATACTCCTGCCTGAGCTTCTGGAGTAGCTGAAATTACTGGCATACACCACGTTGCCTGGCTTTAAATACCTTTATATGGATGTATACAGCTGAATTTCTATCCCCTTATATCCATTTCTGGAATCAGTATCATAGTAATGTTTGGATTAATAGTTTTAGTATATTTACAGAAAAGCATTTTACAAGGTGACTTTATTTTCATCTTATGTAATGAGAAAATAATTTCTCTATTGAATCCTATTATTTATTTATTCATTCATTTTTGAAGAAGGAATTGAATCCCCAGGGGTGCTTAACCACTGAGTTACATCCCCAGCCTTTTTTTATTTTGAGACAAGGTCTTGCTAAATTATTTAGAGCCCACTAAGTTGCTGAGACTGGATTTGAACTTGTGATCCTCGTGCTTTAGACTTCCAAGCTACTGAGATTGCAGGTGTGCACTACTGCATACATCTGTTGAATCCTACTAGGAGCATATTTTTTCTTTTGTCATTATTCATTATCACTCCTTTAGACTTTTCATTTCTTTTCTTTTTTTTTTTAGAGTCAGTTTTATTTATTTTTTCAACTGCTGCTTGTTTTTTCACTCTTAGCTGTGCTGGGTTTTGAACCTGGTTCCTGGCACATGTCAGGCAAGCATTCAACCTCTGAGCCACCGCTTCAGCCTCTTGCTTTACTGTATACATTTACCTCAGTATCTTATAGAAATAGAATTTTATATCCATAATTTACAAAGGGTAGCTGTAAAACTGTCAAGTTTGTTTATTTGGGGAAAAGGCAGTCTGAAACTTCTGTGTATCAGGTTAAATGGTTTAGAAGAGGATAAAAGTAGTTTTTATTTAATTTGGTAACTCGTCAGTATATATGTTGATGAGATGAGATTCATTATGATATGTTCATATACGAACATGAGAAATTTAAGACTGATTCCTTTCATGAACTTTCCCTGTTTCATTCCCCTTTCCTCCATTTCTTTTCTCTTTGTTCCTCCTTTCTTTTCCTTATTTTACATTAGTTTCCACATGTCAGAGAGATCATTTGACCTTTGGTATTTTGAGACTGACTGACTTATTTCATTTAGCATGATATCTTCCAGTTCTATCCATTTGCCTGCAGGAAATGACATACCATTCTTGTTTATGGCTGAGTAATACTCCATTGTGTATATATGACACATTTTCTTGCTATTGTGAATTGTTCTGTTGTGAGCCTTGATGTGAGTGTATCACTGTAGTAATTTGATTTTAGCACATTGGAAAACTATCAGTAAATAACAGAAAGACCAGTAGAATAGAGGAAGGATCACAGGGTATCGGAGGGGGAGGGGAAATACTGGGGACTGAATAAGAATAATTTATACAACATGCTTTTATTTTATTTTTAAAAGATAGACAGTGAATGAGAGAGAGAGAGAATCAATTTTATTTAGTTTTTTCATCTGGTCTTCCTTACTCCAATGCTGAGTTGTATATGTGGTGCTGAGGTTCAAATCCTGGTCCTCGTGCTTGCAAAGCAAGCACCATAACCACTGAGCAACCGCTCCAGCATGCTTTTATAAAAATGTCAGTGTTTATCCCATTGACAAGTATATCTAACAGGTGCAGAGTGGGGGAAGAACAGGAAAGTTAAAACAAGGTACACATCAAGCTTTTTTTAAAGATATAGAGGGACAGTGAGAGAAAGATAAAGAGAGAATCAATTGTATTTAGTTGTTCACATGGCTTTCATTGCTCCTACACTTCGTTGTGTATGTAGTCCTGGTGCATGCCAGGCAAGCGCTGTTACCGCCGAGCCACTACTCTAGCCCCAACTCCAAGCTTTTATAAGTATGTCAGTGTATATTCTATGTCACATATATAAATAAAAAATGAGGTGGGTGGAAGGGAGGGAAAGGGGAAAAACTGGAGATTGAATTAGAAAAAGTTAAACTCCATGCTTTTGTAATTATGCCATTGTATAATCTTATGTCATGTATACCTAAAAAAAAAGCCAGTAAAAAAGAGACAAGGATAAAAATGATGTAAGATATTTATCATCCCCATTTATATACTTTTTACTTTATTTTTTGGATAATGGAGATTTAACCCAGAGGTGTTTTACCATGGAGGTACGTACCCCAGTTTCTTTGATTTTTATTTTTAGACAGGGTCTCTCTGAGTTGCTTAGAGCCTTGCTAAATTGCTGAGGCTGACCTTGAACTTGCATCCTTCTGTCTCAGTCTCCCAAGTCGCTGGGATTACAGGCATGTGACACCATGCCCAGCAACCCCATTTATATTAAGGGAGTTTTGCAGGAATATTTGAACAGAATTGGAAATAGTGTTCCTTTGTCATATCTCAGTATTATTCAACAATAAAAAATTTAATAACCATGAGCCAGTAAGCCTGTAGGATTTACTGTTATTAAAGTTGTACTGTGGATGGGTGTTATGGGTTGGGGTTGGCATCAACCTTAAAAACTATAAAGATTTTACCATGGATGATTGAATTTTAGCGACAATTTGATGCACAAGTAGCATTAAATCCATGATTTGATTTCTGTAGTTTTGTACTTTTCTTGGAGTTTTCAGATTTTTTTCAAACTGATTTTTCTTTTCTGTTCTTTTAACTTCAATCTATATTTGTTTTGTCGTTATGGCTCTTTTGGAAAACTCCCAACTGTGGTTCACATTAGACATTGCAGGTCTAGAAGTGACAATGAATTTCATGAGTTACTTTCCAGTACCTTTTTTGTGTGTGTGAGTGCTGAAGATCAAACCCAGGACATCACACATGATATAGAAAAGTGTTCTGCTTTGAGTTATACTGCCAGCCCAATGTTTTCAGTAGTTTTGGCAGCCTGTATTTTAGTACCTTATTGTTCTTCCTACTTTTGAAGCTGTTATGGTTACTGCATTTTAATCAATCAAGGTAGCACATAATGCATTCTATTTTTGTATTAAAATTAAAATAATGAAACTACTAATGTTGACCAGGTTACCTTTTTCTAAAGGATAGAATTGTAATCTCAGATTATTTTAACCCTGCTTCAATAAACCTTGTTTTCTTGAGGGGGAAAATAATCTCTTTGTATTTGAAGATTAGAATATTGATGGTGATGGATGTGGTACAAGAGGCCTGCTCTATGCACAGTAGTTCTTTCTACCCCAAACTTATAAAGCCTTAACACTGTTACACTGTTATTTGGTCAGTAGTTATTGACTGAGCCTGGTCTTGTTTTTGATTCAGTATTATGCTTTTTTGAAAGTATGTCTTTCTCTACTTTATTCCTTCCCGTAACCCCATATTCCTCACTTGTATTTGACATAGGTTAGTAGCTACTATTCTTAGAAGTTTTTAAGTTGTTTTAAGAGATTTTTTAAGAGAGAGAGGGACAGTGAGAGAGAGAGAGAGAGAGAGAGAGAGAGAGAGACAGAGACAGAGAATAAATTTTTATTTAGTTTTTCATGTGGCCTTTGTTGTTCTGACACTTTGCTATGTATTTGGTGCTGGGGTTTGAACCCGTGTCTTTGCTCATGCCAGGCAAGCACCATAACCACTGATTCACTACTATAGCCCTGTTTTAGGAGATTCTAAAAACATTTCTTGATCTTGTAGTGATTGTATTAGAATGTAAGTGTTGGTAGTATTGTCCTTTCATTCTTGTCATAATGCTGAACTTTAGCAAACTTGTGTTGAGATTATTTTTAAAAATAGCTGGGCATGGGGGTTGGAGAGGGGGCTCAGCTCTATCACACTTGCCTGGCATGCATGAGGACCTGGGTTCGAACCCCAACACCACATAAACAACTAAGTGTCAGAGCAATGAAATCCAGATTTAAATAAAATTGATTCTCTCTCTCTCTCTCTCTCTCTCTCTTCCTCCCTCTCCCTCTCTCCCTCTCTCTTTAAAAAAAAAGAGCTGGGCTTGCACTGTCCCACATCTTTTTTGGTAACAAGATACATTAAAACACAGAAGGTGGTTTAAATTTTAAAACACATTAGAGTCTTAAATTTTACCAAGAGACAAATGAAATGTGGCTTTTATTTATTTATGAAATTTGCTTGATCTTTGGCTAACAAAATTAATTCAGATTGTCTTTCAGTGCAACACATAAAAAATAGGAAATATTCTATTTTTCTATAAAGTTTAAAAATACAATATTAGAAACCTCTACAAGGATTTTGTGAACACTATGTAAAACCTATTATTAGATTATAAGTGATACATAAAATCACTCCAGAGTTATGTGACTCATTTGTATTAAAAATCAGATATCACCACCAATTATTTGTACACTTCTGGTTTTATGTGGTTGATGGTGCCAAGATGATGTCAAAGTTACCTGGCTTTGATTAAATTCCATATATCTTAGCATTATTGATCAGAATATTTTCCATGATATAAGCATTAGAATTCAGTGAGCTACTTATCTTTCTTGGTAGCAGTAATCTCTCTTGATTAGTGATTTTCTAGTTTAGGCTCAAAAGTATTTTTTCTTTAATTTCTTATTTTGAGATTGGCTTTGAATTTGTTATCCTTCTGAGCCACTGAGATT